>VSMD01006010.1:0-37265 GCA_008750895.1 Mirza zaza
AGGCTAGAGTGAGTGCCGTGGCGTCAGCCTAGCTCACAGCAACCTCAAACTCCTGAGCTCGAGCAATCCTGCTGCCTCAGCCTCCCGAGTAGCTGGGACTACAGGCATGCACCACCATGCCCGGCTAATTTTTTTTTTATATATATATTAGTTGGCCAATTAATTTCTTTCTATTTTTATAGTAGAGATGGGGTCTCGCTCAGGCTGGTTTTGAACTCCTGACCTGGAGCAATCCGCCCGCCTCGGCCTCCCAGAGTGCTAGGATTACAGGCGTGAGCCACCGCGCCCGGCCTGATTTTTTCTATATATTTTAGTTGGCCAATTAATTTCTTTCTATTTATAGTAGAGATGGGGTCTCGCTCTTGCTCAGGCTGGTCTCGAACTCCTGAGCTCAAACGATCCGCCCACCTTGGCCTCCCAGAGAGCTAGGATTACAGGCTTGAGCCACCGCGCCCGGCCCCAAGGACTAAATTTTAATACAAGGAGATACACATATATATCATGGTTGAAGCTGAATGTACTCTTCCTCTTCCTATAGCATTTGTTATGAAACATTGAGAAAGGTATATTTTTAAGAAATCAAAATAAAAGAGAGTTTGTGGGGGAGGAAGGGATGGGTAAATTCACACCTAATGGTTACAATGCATACTATCTGGGGGATGCGCATGCTTACAACTTTTGACTCAAATGGTACAAATGCAATTTATGTAACTAAAATGTTTGTACCCCTGTAATACTCTGATATTAAAAAAAAAGTTTGTGGGTGGCTCACCAGATAGGTTTCTATACCACAGGACAAAACTACTGAAAGAAAAGGAGGCTTTGTCAACCAGCCACTAAAGGAACAAGCAAACAGAATAGGGAAGGGGATGTCCATGTGCTCAGTGTGGGCAACTCAAAGTGTTTCGTCAGAAAAGTAGTCAGTCAGTCACATTACACCTTGAGACGAGGGAGGGTAAACTTTGAACACTGTTCCCTAATTTATTTGTTTACTGAGGATTCCTTTTAGGCCTCGGTGTAAGGTACACAGAGATGAATCAGACATGGCCCCTGCCCACAAGGAACTGCTGTTCTAGTTGTCAAGAGAGATGCCCGAATAATTATGCGAGTTTGAGAAGTACTAGGATAAGGGAAGGAAGTTCAATTACCTGCTTAGTTTCAAAGTTGACGAAACAGTACCCTCGAGGCTGTCCCTCCAAAGCACCTGACTTGTGGAAGAGGAAGTCAAATTGCTTTACCTTCCCAAACTTCTGGAGGAGCTTGAGGAGGTGGTATCTGTGGAAAAAGAAGAGCCCATTAATTATGTTCCAGAATTTTGTTGGCTACTCAGCCTGAAGTGCTAGATAAAAGCAGGAGATAATTTACTCCAGGGATAAAATCTCTTGCCCCAGCCCTGTGCCTTTCTCCAAACTGCTGTATTAGTTTATTTGGCAAACGGAATTGTTTGCCTCTATTTGGAATGGGAACTAGAATTGTCACGGCTATGCGTCTGTCCAACACAAAAATACCAAACAACAAAAAAACCCACACCTTACAAACAGCTGTCTGGCTCACAAGTACCATTTGTTTTTCTTTTGGAGAAAAGCTCAAAAATAGTGTCGATTTATTTATTTTTAATTTCTTGGCATTGAAATAGCATTTGTGAATAACTATAACTCCATCAGAAACACATCCCCACATTCCAAAGGCAAAAATCCTACCCTATTAATAAACAAAGTAACAAACACATACACACTAACACAAACAAAAAAACACTCCTGGAAGACTTCCCTATTAGATTTTGTAGTTAATTATTAGACCCAAATTGCACTTGTGAGAAACTGCCAAAAATTAAACCACAGCTAGTCACACTTCCATAAGTGCTTGAGAGTTTCAATCCCTGATGTGACTGAACATTAGGACAATGTGGAACCACTATATGACTGAGACTAGTCTTACACAGGGCAGGGGAACCTGGCCAGTCCTATAAATCATCCAGCCATGGGTAATTATACAGCTTTAGTTGCCTTAACACAATTTATACTGAGGTATAGTCAAGTAAAGAATATAGGTGGTCAAGGAAGAATTTATTCCCAGCAGGACATTCACCCCAAGCTATTGCTTGCCACTCTGCCTCTCATCCTCTTCTTGGATTCCTTACTCTAAAACTTATTTGGTTTCTATAGAGCTTCTAAGTTATTCAAACAGATGTGGCCTTAACAGGTTGCTGTGGCCAATCTCAATTCCGACTTCCTGTCATCTGATGTAAGGGTGAGACAAACCAACAGCTCTCCCATTTCCTTTTCCTTTGGCCTTCCTCCTGGCATCCTCTGTGCTATTCAAATGCAGTCAAGGCTTTCTCTAAACAATGCTGTCCCTGTGATACTAAAAAGGTATCAGCCCACATGCTAAATCTGTTATTACTGGGAATTCTACCCCACAGGGAGTCAGTAAAGTTGTGGTGATAGCCACATTTATATTCACATTGTTTTCTAGGAGAAACTTATCAAGATTTTATTCTTGAGCAAGCATCTCCTTTGGGAAGCAGAAAGATATGAAATGGATCATAAGTTACACTAAATTTGATACTAACGCACATCAACAAGCAAGTCCCTTATACTGGATCAGGTGTCTGACACAAAGGAACAAGGAAGACATTATACAGGTTTAGTACTGGGGCAAGATGCAAGGATCCCAAGGCATATTAGGATTAATCTGGTCTTTGGACCTGTTTTGAAAGGGAAAACCACCATGATTACTTGCTTTCTAAATTCCCAACTACAACAGGAGACCTCAATCACTAGTGACAATGTAGGTAGTGATTCTGCATGGGAAAGGGAGACACCTCAAGTGCAAATTTCTGGTTTTACTTGATTTTTTCAATAGGCTTATGGCAAGGGTGAGTCTCTCAGATACACAGATGGGCAAGAAGAGTTTCTCCCGGGATCTTTTTCACTGTGTTGCCCCAGGCTAGAGTACCGTGGCATCAGCCTAGCTCACAGCCACCTCAAACTCCTGGGCTCAACCAATCCTTCTGCCTCAGCCTCTCAAGTAGCTGGGACTACAGGCATGCGCTGCCATGACCGGCTAATTTTTCCTATATATTTTTAGTTGACCAATTAATTTCTTTCTATTTCTAGTAGAGATGGGGTCTCGGTCTTGCTCAGGCTGGTTTCAAACTCCTGACCTTGAGTGATCTGCCTGTCTTGGCCTCCCAGAGTGCTAGGATCTCTCAGGATCTTTAGTGCACAGCTGCATATTCTGCTTACTATACCCATTCAAACCTTAACACTGTGTCAGATGCCATAGAATGGGGGGGTCAACCCATTTTTAAAAAACAATCTAAGGGCTACTGTGGGTTGGTCATCTTTTTCATTAGCTCCATTCTGGTTAACAGCAGGAAGGTAATGTGATTGGCATTTCCTAAGAAATGAATTTTAATTTACTTAAAAAAAATGCCGACAGATTATTCTTTGTAAAGCTAACAAACACATTTTGCCCGAGAAGTGCGACCTTAAGATTCCAGGAACATCTGCTTAGGTCTGTGTCTTTCAACTTCTCCAGGATTTCTTTTCTTGTCTGATAATTTCTTGAAATTATAGGAACACCGAAACAAAAGGAATGAAATGTTTACTATTTTGCTTCCTGGAGATGGGGACTGCAGGCTCTGATAGTGAAAAAAGCCTGAAGGATCCTGCTTTCACATCTGCAAGCACTTTTATCTGCTGCTGAAGTGTGGGAGAGCTCACTACTCAGCAGAGGCTTGCTTTACTTAATGAGATGTGTGCTCTGCAGCCTTCAGGAGCTAGAGAATTAGCTCACCAACCCCCCCCCACCCCGCCCCATTTCTGTAACTTTATCAGTGTTTTCTGCAATGAATCTTTAAAACAACCTTCCTGACTAATGGCACATTAATAATTAACCTATGCAAATGTTAAAACAGACACCTACTATGTGTTGAGAACCAATTAGGCACTTGGACTATCCAGGTGAATAAAACTAGGTTTCTGTCTTCAAGGACCTCATATTTTGGTTAGGGGAGAGATACATAGGCAAACAATTACAAAAAAGTATGATATTTGCACACAGAGTATGTACATGAGCACCACAGAAGGAGGAGGACCAATGGTGCAGGAAAGGTGGTGGTTACAGAAGGCTTCATGAACGCAGATCTAGAGCTGGGCACAACAGCACATGCCTATAACCCCAGCTACTCAGGAGGCTGAGACAGGAGGATAGCTCACAGCTCAAGCCCAGGAGTTCAAGATCAGCCTGGGCAACATAGCAAGGCCTTATACAGAAAAAAAGGGAGTGCTATCTGAGTGGAAAGTGTCAGTGTGAGTGAATACACATGCAAAGACATAAAGGTGAAAAAGAGTTTGATGCACTGGAAAAGAGTAGGGGTAGACAATAAGATGAGGCTGAAAGGTAGGCAGAGGACAGGTGGTGAAGGATGTTGTGTGCTTAGGGAATTTTTTTGTTTTTTTTAAGAGATGGAGTCTCACTATTCCGCCCAGGCTGGAGTACAGTGATGTGATCATATGGTAGTTCACTGCAGCCCCGAAATCCTAGCCTCAAGCAATCTTCCTGCCTCGGCCTCCTTAGTAGCTGGGATCACAGGCATACGCTACCTTGCCCAGCTAGGAATTTTAATTTCATGTTGTAGGTAATGGGAAGCCCTTAAAATGACATTTAAGATTGTTTTTAGTAAACAATTTGTTTTAGAGAAAATTTTATAAGATTATTATGAGGAGGGTTTTTGTGTTCTATGCTATATAGATTATTAAATGGTCTTATTGTGTTTCCAATTTAAGCAAGCAAATGGTAAAGGCTGTTTCTTGCAAACCAAAACATGAAAAGAAGCATGGACAGTGACGGAAAAATAAGGAATGGGCTGAGAGAGAAACACGGGTTTCTTCAGGGGTAAACACATTGTTCTTGTATGCTCATGCATTTATTGTCCCTTGCATTCCAGTTTACCTCTAGTTTACCTGAAAGTGTGTATCAGGACATTCCACCTGAATGACTCTCCATTATTTTTAAGTTTACTTAACACACCCCAAACCAACCTCCTCTCTACAAAGTGACGGTCCTTTCCAGCTATCCCACTGGTCAGTGCTGACATGATTCTTTTACATTCCTCAGGCAAGAAACCTCAAGATCATCTTCAACTTTCCATTCCTTTTCAATAACTTTCTTCATCTCTCAGACTCACCCACTGGTCTCCAAGTTTACTGTCTCTATCTAGCAGGGCTGATTTATGGCAGTATTTCCTAATTAATCTTCATCTTCAGTTTTTGCCCCTTCAAGTCATCCTACACATTGATGTTGAATTTCCCTACTAAAACATCACTTCCATGATGTCAGTCTCCTGTTAAACACCAACGAGTCTTTTCTACATGAAGTTCAAACTTGTCTGAATAAATTTTAAAAACTGTCTTAACCTGATAATATTCTATCTATCCAACTACTATTTTCATATTCATTTAGTATTCAACCTCTCCTTAACTCAAAAAGGCCTTCCTGATATTCTGGTCACACATAAAAATCTTTCTTATTCCTACTTATGTATTTTTATTTATGATTTCCCCTCCACTTAGAATGCTTCTTCAGTTAGAATTTTTACTGGCTTTGTTCTCTCTCAGACTACTTCTTATGCATAATGCAGTGGCTATTACTTTGGCTTCCTACACAGCACATTGAATATTTGAAAAAGAAAGCCAGTATTAACTTTCTTAGAGGAAACCACAGTATGGAAAACTGATAACGTCTATGAACATTAACTTTTTCAGCTTCTCTGTTTAAAGCACCAGTGATGATATTTTGGGGTACTGTTTACCCTTTTAGTTAAATTACGTCCCACAACAATAAAAAATAAGCTCTCATGTTTTAAAATTTAGAATACTCTAGGACAATTTAGGACACTCCAGGTTATAAATGTTCAATTACTAGAATATTGTGCTAAGAGCACTAAACTAGGCAGTGGGAAATTATTAACTACTTCAGTAAACTGAACCAACTCATTTAACTCTTCCTATAAAATAGGGAAAAAAATATGTTTCACTTACCTCACAAAGTTGTTAAGGGCTCATGTAAGAGGAACTCATACAATATTGGAGTTAGAAGAAATGTTCAGATCACTTAGTTGAACATTCTCATTTTATCAGTAAGAAATATTAGGTATAATATACTTGAGCGGGATTAGAATACAGAAAGAACATGGGTTTGGAATTTGCTACCTCCATAAACAAGAGTGTGTCATCACTCCCTCAAATCCAAATCTTTAAGATTTAGTCATACAAATATTTCTGGCATTTACATAGCCCTACAATGGTCAGTATTGCAACCACAGAGAGATCACAAATAAACAAGAAGCATAATATTAGAGTGCCAGACACTCAGTTAAGAATGAATATTCTGCAGGGAGGAGACTGATGGGCATCCTAGTATAACTTGATCAGGACTCAGATTAGTAACCAACAGGCATACACACAGAATAACTAGAACTAATTACAAAATAAACTAAAATATTGAATAGAAAAGTACTGCTTTTTCTTAAAACTGCTGCTGTTTTACATATTCCGATAACCATTCCTGACAGTAAATATTTTGTTTTCTAACAAGAGATAAAAGAATATTTGAACAGGAGGGACATTCAAATCAGTTTATAAAGAGGTCAGGAAGAAAGGTGGTGGAGAGTAGGGATATACATAGGAAAGAGAGATAAGAAGGGTCTCTTGAAGAGGAAATAGCAGGAATTGGCAGGAATTTGTAGGTGAAAGGTAAGTTTAACTGGGAAAACTGGAGGATGCTCTGCCAACTTTGTCAAGAATCATTAGAAGTTTTGAGATTTGGATCCAACTAATAACTTCTGAGATTGGACTACAAAACAGGTACCATATTTACCCATAAGTTACATCATGTAATCTGTCAATTTTTGGGAAATAATTCATAGGCTTACCATTCCCTACCCTGAGAGAAACATCATCCAGAAATTTATATATTTCAAAAACTTAGAAGGAAATCATATATTTCCACAAGACTTACCTTACTAAAATGTCAGGTTTCTTTGGTGTAATTAAGTAAATTATGTCTTTAAAAAGAGATTTATTAGTATTTAATAAATCAGTTTGTTGGAAAGATAAATGTCCTAAGGTGAGGAATCCATAGAAGAAAAACAGTAAAAATGGTCTTTTAGGAAACGGAAGTGGGGAAGCCACAGGGAGAGCATGAGTATTTCTAGCCAGCACACCCTGATCTACAGGTTAGTACTTGATGTCCACCTTTGGCCGGGTGTAAAAAGAGCAGAGGTATCAGTGGGAAAGTTTTGATTCAATATTCCTCTTAATGCTCTAACTGAAGAAAACATTCACATATTCCAACTTATGACATAAACTGAGGTGGCAAATGCTCATTTGAACTTTCCTGTCGAGCAACAGGACACAAATAGAACAAGGGTCTCATTACAGAGAACTGTGGCCAACACAACCAACATTGTTTCCGTGCTTTAGATTTCCATACAGACAAGCAGAGGTGGAAATGGAAAACACTCTTGGGAGCATCCCAAATAGTTTGGGTTTTAGATATTGGAAAAAACTTCTTTGATGGAGAGACATTAACTGGGAGGTTGGGCAGATTCACATACTTATCCTCAAAGCCATGAACTGAATAAATGAATAAATACAATCTATTCCAGTGTCCCTGTGCCCAAGGTACCATAATGTGGGCAACACATCTTAAAGACCACCATAATTTCTATAGGGACCCAAATGTGTTTATACTTAGCTGACTTGAGCTTGAGCAAGTTTAAGGAATAAACTTTCTGTCATGATCTATAGGTTTATATCCCTTTTTCTTTCTACTAATCACAACCCTCACATATATCTCTCTCATCCCAGACACAAATGAGCAGGTGTCCTCCTCTCCTCTCCTCTTGCCTCTAACACTATCCCAAAGGGAATAACTTCTAGGATGGATGATATATTCCATATTCCATGGAATATTCCATATTCTATTTAAGCATTGACTCCATACAGCTTAATCCACTCAGCCTACTCTGCCACCAAGCCCCGCCTTCCCCTATCACAAAACGTCTCAATTTTCTCTGCTAAAAAAGTCCTTTCCACTATAAAGGCTGTGACGGAAAGGAGCAAGAAGTCAGGACAGTTCAGTTTTGTGACCTTGGGCAAGGTACTTCCGTTTCTTGGGCCTCAGTTTCCTCTACTGTAGGATAAAAGAGATGGAACATCTCAGATGTTCTCAAGTGTGCTCCTTAGAGCCCTAGAAGTTCCAAAGCTTCAACAGGGATTGCCAAAGAAAGGGTGGCAGCTGACAAAAGGCTTTGGGTGCACCTCTTCTCCCCTTTAATCAGAGCAATTCTGAGCTTTTATTTTATATATAGCTTCTGATTACATTTAAGACAGGTTCTTAAAAAGTCTGAAAACAGCTTAGCATGGCACCTGGCACTCATTTAATGAATGAATGAAAACCAAAGGGACTGGGATGATCTCTAAGATCCCTTCCAATTCCCACCTACTATGCTTCTGTGGCTGCTTGAATTATAGTCAAGTGTTACCTGTCTGCCTGTGTGCAAAGGAACCAAGATAGAAGTCTTCTGCTTGTTCCTTCATTTTGGGACAAAAGAATACCCAAAGTTGATTCTAGAAAGTAGTTCCTTATAGCCACTGGGTATAAAGATTCAAATAGCTGGATATGGAAGAACAAGTAGGAAAAAAGAGGTATATGGTTTAAAAGACACTCAAGTCTGTATCTTTGCAGTAGCAGAGTCCAAATGTAAGAAAAGTGACACAACCACAGGTTAACAACATTCTACCCCTTCAAAGATAAATTAAAACATAAAAAGGTCAAAATATATCCTATATCCCACAAAAATTCTTCTGAACATCATCACCACAAAACATCCCAATTTTGTAGCTAAGGTTTTTAGCTAAGCAATTAGCTAAGCTAATTTGTAATTAAGGTGACTTAGACTTACTCTGTGATTTTGGGGTCCAGGTTGCCAATCCATAATCGGTGACCTTCCTGTAGAGAGCCCTCTGAAAGGATGGATGCGTTTTCCAGGGGAAGAGTTTTAGTTTCTGCTTCCATCAATTTCTATGAAGTACTAAAAGAAATGTGAACACTCAGGCAGAAGAGTAACACTGTGTGAACATGAGACTTCAAATTCAACTCAACAAACATTTATTCAAGGAGGGCATGCCCTCTGGGCAGTCCTTCAAAGGCTTCAGTTATTCTACAACCAGGGCCCCAGAATCAGTTCCCCTGGGACAGTTCCTCTGGAAGCCAGAGCATAGAAGCTGCCATTTAAGGTGAAAGGGGCGTGGTTCTATGTGGAGAAACTAAAGTTTTCCTCCTCTAAAGCCAGAGGCTGACTGGGCAGGAGGCCAAATTCTCTATTACTACATGATACTACAGTTCAACAACTGTCACCCAAAATAAGTCTTGGAAACCACCAGGAAGCGAGTCTTAACAGCATTAAAGGGGATGGGTATGGAAGAGCAGCATTATATCCCTTTTCCTCATGGAAGAGGCAATATAGCAAAGGAAAGAGGCAATATAGGAATTCTGTGCATAGATTTTGGAGTTAGAACTAGGTTTGAAAGTAGGTTGTGTGACTTGGTGAATTACCTGAACTCTCAAGGCCTGTTTCCTCAGATATATAAATGTAGATAAAGTTCTTATTTTATAAGGTTGTTGTGAATATTAAAGATACCATGTAAAAAAAAATCACTAAACGCTGTACCTAACAGGAAGTAATCAATACACACAAGCTATTATCATGGTTAATATTTTATGAGAGACTGGAAAGAAGAGACTAATTTACTTATTAGTTACTCCATTCTGCCATTTGTTAGCTGTGTAAGTAATCTTGGGCAACTTACTTAAGCACTCTTTGCCTTGATTTCCTCACTTGTAAAATGGGTATAATACATTATAAAATTATTAATATTGTGTGGATTCACTGAAGAACAGTGCCTGGCACCTAGGAAACATTCAATTAATGTTAGTTTAAATTATTACTAGTCTTTAGGCCAAAAGAGTGAGAGTTATGATAGGGACAGCAGTGGAAAGAGCAGAAAGCTTGGTGTCAGAAGATCTGCTTTCAAACTGTGGCATTTCCACTGGAAATCATCTCTCTGGGTTTCAGTTTCCTAATCTTTAAATAATAAATTTTGCCATGCTTATAATGTAAGGTTGCCAAGAGGGCCAAAAATGAGATGACAGATGTAAAATAAAGCTTTAATAAATGTATAATATGATACAGTAAGAAAAGATAAGGGCCTGAGAAGATGGTAGGCTGTGCCAGACTTCAGAAGTCCCTGCTAGAGAATATATGGGTCCTATATATCCAGAAGTGTCTCAGAAGTCAGCACTGCAGGAACCATGTCTTACTAACAGGTCAGTGGGACACGGTGGCTCATGCCTATAATCCTAGCATTTTGTGAGGTGGAGGCAAGAGGATCACTTGAGGCCAGGAGTTCAAGACCAGCCTGAGCAACATAGCAAGACCCCTGTCTCTACAAAAAATAGAAAAAATTAGCCAGGTATGGTGGGTTGTGGTAGTCCCAGCTACTCTGGAGGCTGAAGCAGGAGGATTGCTCAAGTTTAGGAGTTTGAGGTCACAGTGAGTTATGATGACACCATTGCACTCTAGCCCCAGCAACCAAGTAAGACCCTGTCTCAAAAAAACAAAAACAAAAACAAACAAACAAACAAAAAAAACAGTTGACATACATTGACACTGCCAGCACCTCTTATTCATCTCACCCTATAAACCCAAGCACACACAGTCTCTAGGTAATTGCTGAACATATTTCTCTTCTCCCAGCACATGAAAGTATTTTTTCCTTTCCTATTCACATCTTCAATATATTCAGCAATGTATGACAAGCAACTAGTTACTGTAAATCCTGGGCTATGTACTAAAAACAGAAAAACGAATAAGCTATAGCTCTTGCTTTTATACTTCCTGAGAGAAAGGTGAAACAGGCATAAACAGAATCCAGGATTGTAAACAGGAGAGAAGCATTTTGTCTTCTCCTTGATTTTCTTTCTCCCAATTTTTTTTTTTTTTTTTTGGAGACAGAGTCTCGCTCTGTTGCCTGGGCTAGAGTGCCGTGGCACCAGCTTAACTCACAGCAATCTCAAACTCCTGGGGTCAAGCAATCCTTCCGTCTCAGTCTCCCGAGTGGTTGGGACTACAGGCATGCACCACCATGCACGGTTAATTTTTTCTATATATTTTTAGTTGTCCAGTTAATTTCTTTCTAGTAGAGACCAGCCTTGCTCTTGCTCAGGCTGGTCTCGAACTCCTGACCTGGAGCTATCCTCTCGCCTCGGCCTCACAGAGTGCTAGGATTACAGGTGTAAGCCACCATGCCTGGCCTCTACCTACTTTTTAAAAAAACAAATCATTTGTTTAAAAAAATTTATTGAATTTCTATTTTCTAGGCATTGCCTAGTTACTTCAGTCAGAGAAGTAAATAAGCAAGGTCCCTGTCCTCTGGATGCTTATATATGGAAAGGGAGTGAGACAAAACAAAAAGAAAAATAAACAAGATATAATTTGTGATAAATGCTGCAAACAATTAAGCAGGGTGATGTAACATGAGGTTGGGACTAGTTCAAACTGAGTGGAAGAAAGACCTCTCTAAAGGAGATGACATTTGAGTTGTGACTTGAATGACAGGCCCTTCTCATTTTCTTATGCATAAAAACAGCAATAATACAAATAGCTACATAATACCACAAAAAGGTATCATGTTTCAATGGGAAGAGTGCAGTATATAAGGATCTGGATTCAAACCTTACTTTTGTATCTAGTATTGTGTCTTTAGCAAAGTCACAAGATCTCCCTTTAAGTGTCCTGGACACAAAAAGCTTTCCCTAATAGAGCCCCTTGTTATTCTACAGCATAGCTACCTTTTTCTTCCCACATAATGCTAATTCGATGCGTTATTTAATGTTTTGGCTTCTGTTTCCCTCACTAGAATGTCTTGATCATGGTTCTATTCCCTGCACTTAGTACATTGCCTAGCTTATGGTTGGTGCCCAATATTTACTAAATGATGTAAGCCACTTCTCCACTCACAGCCTTTCTTCTTCCTTCCTAGCATGGAACAATTATCTCTATCTCATGAAATCGCTGTGAGTCTTAAATAAGACAACATCGGCGACAGCTCAGCACAGAGCTTTTTGAGGAACTATAAGATGTAATAAAAGATCAAGACAGCATGGCAAATCCTTTGAGTTTGCAATGGCGACAATCCCTTAGATTAACAGAGTTCACAAAACGCTTTTACATCTATCCCCCCAGCTGAGCTGCAACCACCCAGGAAGCAGGAAGTCATTTGGAAATTAATTTAATTTGGAGAAGCAAAGGCACTTAATCCTAAAAGCTAACAGCAGGGCCAATCCTAGAACCCCGGCTTTCCGATTCCTGGCCGCGAATTCCCAGAGGCGAGGGGTCATTACTCGGATTGTTATTTCCGGGCCAGCCGCGGGACAATCCGGGGCGGGGCCTGAGAAGCCGTCCTACGAGGGCAGCCTCTTCTAAGACCTCCTCGCGGGGCCAGCCCTAAGGTACAGGGACGCGTCGCGGCCGGACTCACCTCGTGGCCCCGGCGTTGTGCCCTCAGCTCATGCCCTGAAGGCAGGTCGCGACTCCGCGGACCAACAAACCTCCGGATGCGTCCGTCTCAACACCGCCCGCTGCCAGGCCGCCCGTGACGCACTACGCCTGCGCCGCCGCCCCGCCCCCGTGACGTCACTACGCCGGCGCCGGCGCCGCCGCCGCCGCCGCAGTCGCACGCACGAGTCTTTCCTTAGTAACCTGGGCGGTAGCTGGTGAGTGTCCTTGACAGGGCCTCGAGGCTCGCGCGTGGTCCGGGTGCTAGAGACCCTTATTCAAGGACCTCTGGGGGACCTCAGGGGACCCGACTACTGCCTCTGACTCGTTCGAGTCCGGCTTGACCTTTAATTAAGGCTGAGGGCGGGATCTGTGGCTTTAGAGCGAGTCTCACGGGCTGGGGGCGGGACACACCGGCTAGGAATTTAGGGGATACGGAGAGGGGAAGGGGAGTCCTTACTAAATAGTTGCCGCTATTTAGTAGCACCCTACTTAACAGGAGCACTTGAGTTTCAGAACAATCCCTTGGGAGTGTTATTATTTTCCCATGTTGAAGAAACAGAAGCTCAGAGAGGTAATTTTACCAGAGTCACGCATCTAGTATGATAGAACTTAAATTTAAACGTAGGTCTGTCTGACTCCAAAGCCTGAACTTTTAACCACTTCTCTGTGCTGCCCAGTGGCAAATCAGTTGTCATTTTAGTCGTTCTCCACTTACATAACCCAGTGCATACAGCGTTGTCATTTACATTTTACAGATGAGATTGAGGTCCAGAGTTTGATCAGTCTAAGGTCACATATCTAGGGAGTCCTGGAACCACGATTCTTTGCCGAATCTTCTCTAAGCTTGGTGCCTTTTCCTTTAACAACCTATTGCATTTCCCAGAATCTCGGAGAGCCTCATAGTTGGAAAGGATGAAAACCTGGCCTGACCCCTTCATTTTATAGTTAAAGAAACAAAACCTAGGTAGGAGAAATGGCTTAGTGCAAGTCACAAGTCAGTGGTGGAACTGCCACAAGTGCTTTTTGAATAGGGGTGGATGGCAGGAGGTGATGAGGTAGAAATATTGCAATCCAGCTTTCTGATGTCTTAGTCAAATCTCTTTCTCCACCTGTTAAAGTGCCTTATCCTTTCTTTGGCCGTGCCAGTGACATAATGATTCTGTGTACAGTCAGATACTCTAAGAACCTTTATTTACATGACACTTAATTTAGAAAACAACATGCCCTGCTGTCTCTAACAAAAATCTGGCAAACCAAGAGAGAGTGGAGGCAGTGTTGGGAAGCCCAGAAAGGACCACTGGAGGGGTAGATTCCAATTCTGGTTCCAGCATTTTGACTCTGGGCAAGGGCTTAATCCTTCTGAACTTTCATTCATGTATTTGTCACATTTATACACTATCTTGTGTTCAGACACTGTGATAGGCACTGGTGTACAGCTGTGAGCAAGACAACCATAGACTAGTCTTTGTAGTGCTTTTAGTCATATGGAGAGAGTTAGACAATACTCAGTTATGCAGGTATTAACTTGTGTTGTTAACAGTTAAGTCCCATGATAAAGTACAGGGTGTTATGAAAGTGTACTACAGGACACCTGCCCTAGTTGGGTTGTAGGAGGTGGCCAAGGAAAGCATCATCTGAGGAAGTGATGGTTAACTGAAATCTGAAAGAAAAAATGGGTGGTAGTCAGTTAAAGAGGTGGGGGAAGATCATCAGGCAGATTCAATGGCATGTTTGAAGACCCTGGAACAAGAGGAGCATGTGAGAAATGAAAGATCAGTTTGCTTTTCTTGCAAAATGTGAGTGGTAATCACCACTTTTTGGTTATTGTGAGAATCAAATAAGATAATCATGTACAAGTATTTTATATACAAAAAAGGCCTGTGTGTGTGCACACTCATATTTGTAAAAATGTACATATTATGAGCTAGTATACAGCTGGATTGGAAAGGGTTGCTGGGAGCCAGGACTTTGGGTTCATCATCTAGCTTTTTCCAAAATTAAAATATACTTCCAAGAAAGAACAGGACTCTCAACTTTGGAAAAAGAATGTGTCTTTAAAGTAGTTTTTAAAAAAATTTTAGCAGTTGGACACTACAATAGCTACTATTTATTGTGTACCTACTAGGTGCCAGGCATTGTATTATACTTTGTTTTTTTTGAGACAGGGTCTTGCTGTGTTGCCCAGGCTGGCCTTGAACTCCTGAGCTCAAGTAATCCTCCCACCTCAGCACCCCCAGTAGTGAGGACTATAAACATGTACCACTAAGCCCTGCTATACTGACTGTTTTAGGTACACAGTATACTATAGTGGTTAAGAGCACAGACTCTAAAGCTAGATTGCCTGAATTTGAATCGTAAGCAAATTATTTATGCCTTCATCTTATCTGTAAAATGGGGATAATCATAGTACTTATAGGGTTATCATGAGGCTCAAATGAGTTAATGTATATAAAGCACTTAGAGTAGTTTCTGTCACATAGTTACCACTGTGTAAATGTTAGCTATTGTCAGTGTTGTTATAATTACTTTTTTAAAGGCTCCTTAACAGCACCATGACAATGTGATAGAAACTGTAGCTCTGAGAGGCTGACAAGGTCACACAGCTGTTAAGTGGGGGAACCGAGGTTCCAGTTCCAGACTGTGTCCAAAGCCCAGACTAACACCTCATTGCTTCTGTGTATAGGTTAATTTTGTTAGGGACTACTTGGGCTTATAACAAATTTCTTTCCTCAACTTTAATTCTTTATCTGTGCTGAACTGAATGCGTATGTCCTTAAGGTAAAGGATCTAAGGGACTGCCTTATTGAACTTCCACTTTGAAATTTCCTGACTTCTGTGCAATTAAAATCTATGCCTTAAGCGTTTCAGCAATGTGGTTTATTTATAGGGTTGTCTTCCGGTTCATGTGTACTGGGTCTCCTTTTGGGTGCTGCATTTCTGTCAAAGGTTATTTATTTCTAAACCATTTTGATTTCCTGTTGCTTTGTGGGCTGGTATTATGACCCACAACAGGAACACCAGGAAACCTGTCTTAAATGGAGCAGCCAGATTGAGACCCTGTAGATTAAAAAAAAACCCAAACCAAAAAAACTACACATTATTTTATAGCCATATTTGGTTATAAGGGTGAATTAGGCATTGGCTTTATTAGGGAAAAACCTAGATATAGAAACTTCACTCTGAGCCAAACTTTTGTGAACAGTTCTGATGAAATAGGTCTGGGCTATTATTAACTCCATGTCCTTGGATAGTGACTTAATCTCTTTGAGCCTTAGTTTCAACATTGGTAAAATGGGCATCATTTTGCTTTCTCTGTGGCATTACTGAGAAGATTAGATGAAATAATATGGGTAAAACAAACAGCCCAGGCCTGACCTCAATTAATAGTAGTTATTGATAATAGTAATTAAAGAAGAAAAGGAAAAAATAGTCCTTCATTTTTCATCCAGATCTGTTTTTGCAGACTTTGTATGTTGATCACTGACTTCTAGTTTCCCCTGATCCCAAAAATTCCACCAGGAGAAATTATTTGACTTTATACTACTCATTTGCTTTTTTTTTTTTTTAAATAATGATAATAGCCACCTTTTATTAAGCAGCTGCTATATTTCAGACACTGTGCTAGGTGTTTTACATGCATTCATTCACTATTTCATTTTATTTAAGATCAGGTTTATTTTTCTTATTGAAGAAAGTGATGTCCAGAAAGGAAGAGTGAATTGCCCAAAGTTGAAATTTGCATTCGGGTCTGCCTGACTCTAGGCTACCTTGCACATTGTTAATGACATATAAGTTTTCTTTAGTGTATCTGCCTCTAGCATAAAAGTCTTTTGAAAGGAAAGGTGATAACTATCAACAAGTATCATTTTGGGGGCTCCTGTCTGCTAGGCACTGTGCCAAGTATTTTACTTGCATAACCTCGTTAATTATTCCCAACCCTAAGAAGTAAGCATAATTATCCCCATTTTACAGTTGAAGAAATGAAGGCACAGGGAGATTCAGTATTTAATTGGTGGGGCTGGGATTGGATTGTAGCTCTTATTCACTCCATTATATTGCGTCAACATTTTAGGATGGGATTTTTTTTTTAATGGAGTGTGGGACTGATTTTTTAAAGATAGCACCTTCCAGGTTTTTGATGCTAATTGTTCTTAATTTTCAGCTGAGTGATAGCCAGATTCCTGGCAGAAGCATTGTCAGCTAGCTAGGACTGTGTTCCATCCCAGAGGTACCTGTAGGTGATAGCATCTTTCCATGGTCAAATAATTCAGAAGTATAATGTGTAACTTGTGTTAACACTGTGGAGGGTGGCATTTTCCAGAGCTTTCGTTCTATACCATGGAAGACCTCAAACCTCGATCATGCTTTATACTTACATTAAAGTAAAGTGCATTCTAATTGGTAATCAGTGCATAAGGAACCAAAGAAAATTTTAATTAGATGCTGTCGTGTGAATTTTCCAGTCATTTTATGCCTGTTGAAATGTTTTTCTTTTTAAATTTAAAGTCTTCTTCTAGACCTCTGTTCTCCCTCTAAACTTTATCAAGATTTTGTGCTTTTTCCCATATAAGGGTTTAATTAGCATCATTAAAGATTTAGTCTGCCGCACATTTTCTTAATAGGTATTTTGGTGCAGTGGAAAGAGCATGAGTTTGGAGTCCTACAGACTATGGGCAAATAACTTAAATCTCTGTGAGCCTCAGTTTCTTCATTCTGTAAAATGAGGCTAATAATATTTCCTTCTAGGGCTGTTGGGAGAAGGATTTGAGATAATGTATTTAAGTTGCCTAGTACATAGCTTAGTTTATAGGAGTTGCTTGATAATTCATACAAATTATCTTCTGAAGTTGCAGTAGGGTCTCTTACTTATATCTACTTTTTGTCTTATTCTTTTTAGTGGATGTTCCTAAGGATTGTCTGCAGTCATGGCCTTGGGATTAAAGTGCTTCCGCATGGTCCACCCTACCTTTCGCAATTACCTTGCAGTCTTGACCAGACCTATTTCAGAAGTTACACTGAAGACAGTGAGTGAAAGACAACACGACCATAGGCAATATATAGGCTTTTCTGCTGTCTCAATCCGCCATTTTGCTACCAAGAAAGCCAAAGGTAGAGACATGACCTCCTCTCCCTCCTTACCCCTTTTTTATATTTGGACCTTGAATTATCGTAGCTGGCAGGGATCTCAGAGATGCACTGGATTTCTCCTTTTGCCCACATGAGGATATGGTGTCTCAGATAGGTCAGTTGATTAGCTTAAAAGGTCACAGTGGCAGAGATGGTATTAGCACCTGGGCCTGTTTTCTCATTACCGTGCTGTCTCATTCGTTTTCTTGGTAGCTCAGAATATGCCTAATTTCTTTTATATTTAGCATTAGAGCTATAAGTGCCAAACAAACCAGAATGCTTGTGGCTGGGATCACCATATCCTCTCCTTATGGGAAGACGGATGTTGGAAGTGTAATGAAAACCAGAAGATTGTTGGGTGACTGGGGTATTAGAGCCTTAGATTTAGATGGATGATCTTAATGGCTTGTGTCATCCAAGAATGAGACTTTGATGTACTGCAGGTATCAGCTTAAATGCCACTTCCTCAGGGAAGCCTTCCCTGACCTCTTAGACTAGGTCAGGTCCCCTGTTACCTGCACTCGTGCATACTATTATTTTACCTTTGACACACTTAGAACAGCAGTCGTTAATTATTAATAATTGTAAAATTGATCGTTGTTTGTTATCTCTCTTCTGTTCTGGGCTGGATGAAGATAGGGTCTATGTCTATCTTATTTAACACCTAACAGGGCCTGACACATAGTATGTATTCAAAAATTTTGTTGAATGAATGACAGAAAATTGTCAAGCAGACTAGCTGTTTGTAGTGGTGGGTCAGGGAGTCCACTCCCAAAGATAGTGCTAGATATATGCTGCTGAATATTTTCCCAGACTCTCTTTTTCTAATTTCATATAGATCTTTCCCTTTCTGTTAATAGGAAAATTAACAAGTTCCTTAAAGAACATTAATGTTTAGAAGACTTATATTCTGTTAATAGTGATAATAGTAGTAACGTTTGATCTGTATGTTGCATTATATTCTTTAAAAGTTCCCATACACTTACCAATTAGATCCTAATAATTATCCATTGAAGGAATTATAATTTTCAAGTGAAGAAATCCCTATAATTATCTAGTGAATTCAGATCTTGCCATTTTGTAAATGAGGAAACTGAGGTATATTTGTGAGAAATTTGCCTGTGTTCGTATCTAATTTTTAATAGTGGCAGAACCAGAAACCTGGGACTCTCCTGATACCTGCAGCATTGCAGTCTTTTAGTGCTCTGGACATTAACCATAGTATGTAAGCAGCATCTTTTCATATTTTGTGGGCTATTTGGTTTTGTCTTCTTGATTGCCTCTTTAAGAAGTTGGTTGCTTGACTTTTTCTTTTAGATTTATTGGATTCTTTCTATATTAGGGGTGCTAATCTTTTGTTGATTGTATATGTTACAGGTATCTTCTTTGCTTTTTACTTTTTGGTCTTTTGTTGAACGTAGTTTTAGTGTAGTCATGTTTTTCAGTTCTTTTGTTTACCATTATGCTTTTTGTGTCTTCTTTAAGAAATCATTCCCCATCCCAAGGTAATTTATTTCTGAATATGGTGTGAGGTAAGAAATCTAATTGTAACTTTCTTTTCCATATGGGTAAAAGTTATGCTAACATCATTTATTGATTAGCCCATTCTTTACTCACAGGTTTGTAATGCCTCCTCTGTTGTATGTTGTTTCTTTATATGTATGGCTTTGTTTCTGCACTCTTAATTTTATTGAACTATTTATCTTTCCCTGCGCTCAATTCCTTACTGCTTGAATCTCGGTCATAAAGTCTACAAATGTCCCCACCACACATGCACTTTTTCTTTCTGACTGTCTGTTCTTCAGTATGAAATTTATGATCATATTGTCAAGTTTTTTCCAGAAAGATCTTGCACAGTGTTTTATTTTATTTTATTTTATTTTTATTTATTTATTTTTTTTTTTGAGACAGAGTCTCACTTTATTGCCCAGGCTAGAGTGAGTGCCGTGGCGTCAGCCTAGCTCACAGCAACCTCAAACTCCTGGGCTCAAGCAATCCTGCTGCCTCAGCCTCCCAAGTAGCTGGGACTACAGGCATGTGCCACCATGCCCGGCTAATTTTTTCTATATATATTAGTTGGCCAATTAATTTCTTTCTATTTATAGTAGAGATGGGGTCTCGCTCTTGCTCAGGCTGGTCTCGAACTCCTGAGCTCAAACGATCCGCCCACCTCGGCCTCCCAGAGAGCTAGGATTACACGCTTGAGCCACCACGCCCGGCCTATTTTATTTTATTTTTAAAAATTTTTTTGAGATGGGTTCTTGCTATGTTGCCCAGGCTAGTTCCAGACTCTTGGGTGGGTACAGGTGATCCTCCCGGCTTTAGCCTCCTGAATGGCTCGGCTTCTAGGCACACACCACCATTCCTGGCTTGCACATTTCGTTAATCAGGTTTATTTCTAGGGTATCATATCATTTTGGGCACACACACAAACAGACACACACACACACATATATATATATATATTTAAGTTTTTTAAGTTATAACATATATACAGAAAAGCACATACTTAAATCGTAAAATTATGGCTCAGTGAATTTTTGCAAAATGAACATGATCATGTAATTGTCACCTAGATCAAGTAATAGGATGTTACTTGTATTCTAGAAGTGTCACTCATGTTCCTTTCAGTTGTCACTCTTCTAATATTGATAGATAATCTACCATATTGACTTTAATACCACAGATTAGTTTTGTTCTTTTTGAACTCAGTGTAGATTCTTTTGTGTCTGGATTCTTTTGGTAACAATCTGTTTGTGAGATTTGTCCATGTTGTATTTATAACCATTGTTTGAGTATTTTTCTTTTCTGATAGTATACTATTGGAGATATATACTACCATTTGGATATTCATTCCACAGTTGATGGACATTTGGGTTGCTTCCAGTTTTGAGCTACAAGAAATAATGCTGCTGTGAGCATTCTTGTACATGTGTTTTGGTGCACATGTGTTCCCTCCTGTTTCTTTCCCTTCTATTCCTCTCTTTCACTGGCTAAGTAGGGACTCTAGTATAATTTGAATAAATGTGATTGGTGGTAATAGGCATCCTTGTTTTATTCCTGACTTTGTAGGGAACAATTTCTTCTATGTTAATATCAAGAATTATGTTTACTTTGCTTTTGGTAGATAATCATATTTTTTTCTCTTTTAATCTATTAATGTGGTGACTCAACATCGATAGCTTTGTCTGATGTTAAACTGCTTTTGCATTCTTGGTGTGAGCCCTACATATATAGGAGATACACATAATCTGTATATATGTTGCTAGATTTGGTTTGCTATTATTTTTGAATTTTTGAGTCTGTATTTGTGAGATTAGCCTTTTTTTTCCTCCCTCCTCTTTCTCCTTGATTAGCCTTAATGTAACTTTCTCATATCGATGAACATGACTGTCTAAGTATTATTCTCTGACTTTGATGTTAAGACTATATTAGCCTCATAATGTGAGTTGGGGAGTGCATCTCTCTTAATGGGATGGTCTATAAAAATCATGATTATCAGTTCCTTGCATGTTTGATAGAACTTGCCTATGAAATCATCTGGATCTGATGTTTGCGTGTGTGTATATGGATTTTAAATCATAGATTTGATTTCCTTGGTGATAATGAGAATTTTTTTTTTTTTTTTTTGAGATAGTCTCGCTGTCGCCTCTGGTAGAGTACAGTGGCATCATAGCTCACTACAACCTCCAACTCTTGGGCTCAGGTGATCATCCTGCCTCAGCTTTCTGAGTAGCTGGGACTACAGACACGTTCCTAGAGGCTTGGCTAATTTTTCTATTTTTAGTAGAGGCGGGGTCTGGCTGTTGCTCATGCTGATCTTGAATTCCTGAGCTCAAGTGCTCTTTCCACTTTGGCCTCCCAGAGTGCTAGGATTACAGGTGTGAGCCACTGTGCCTGGCTAGATTTCTGCTCTTTATTGTTTACTTTCTTCTATGTACTTGTTCACTTTCTATCCTCTGAGTTGGACAGTTCATTAATTTTTGGCCTTTGCTATTTACTTTCTTTTTTTTTTCATTTAAAAATTTCATTGTAGGCCAGGTGTGGGGGCTCACGCCTATAATCCTAGCACTCTGGTAGGCCAAGGCAGGAGGATTGCTCAAGATCAGGAGATTGAGACGAGCCTGAGCAAGAGCAAGAATAAAATATACTTTCTCTACTAAAAATAGAAAAAATTAGCTGGGCATGGTGGCAGGTAGCTGTAGTCCCAGCTACTTGGGAGGCTGAGGCAGGAGGATTGCTTGAGCCTATGAGTTTGATTTGAGGTTGCTTTGAGTGGAGCTGATGCCATGGCATTCTACCCGGGTGACAGAGCAAGACTCTGTCTCAAAAAAAAAAAAAAAAAAATTCATTGTATGTGTTTAAGGTATACAACATTTTGTTTTGATATACATATAGTAAAATGGTTACTTACTTTCAAACAAATTAACATACCCTTTACCTTATATAGTTATTCTTTTTTGTTTTGGGTTTTTTTTTGTGTGTGGCAAGAGCATCTCATATCTTTTTTAGCAAAAATCCCTAGTGCAGTATTTTTAACCATGGGCCTCATTATCCACAGACACTTTGCTTGTTTCCGTATCTTGGCTGTTATGAATAATGCTTTGTTCCTTTCTTTTAAGTATTTAGGGCTATAAATTTCTGTCTAACTACAGCTTTAAGTGCTTCCTACAAGTTTTTTATATATGATATTTTTATGATGGTCATTTTTAAATTTCTGTTCATTTCTCTTTAGTCCGTTGCATGTTTATTATTTATGAATGTTTAAAGTTTCTCGAGCATATGGTTGTTTTGTGGTTAACTTAATCCCACTATGGTCAGAGAGCATATTCTGTGTGATACAGATTCTTTGATATTTGTTGATATTTGCTTTGTGAGATAGAACATGGTAATTTCATATAAAGATTCAACTGTGTGTTTCGGAGTAATGTGTACTCTCTTACTGTTGGGTGTGTGGTTCTGTATATATTTATTAGATTAAGTTGATTAATTATATTGATCAAATTTTCTATTTACTTTTTTATTTGCTCAATTTATCAGTTATCAAGGAAGATTTATTAAAATCTCCTTGTATGATTATAGATTTATCAGTTTCTTTTTTTTTTTTGAGATGGGTTTTACTCTGGTTGTCATGGCTAGAATGTAGTGGTGTCATCATCACTCACTGCAACCTCAAACTCCTGGGCTCAAGCAATCTTGAGAGCTTGTTTGGAAGTTCTAGCAGGGGAGTGCAGCTACTGGTATACCCTTGACCGAAGACCGGTCCTCCTCTAGCGGGGAAGGTCCTCTTTGACCGAGTATGCAGCTTCCGGGGGGACGCACATGGAGTGGTGAGGGAGGAAGGGGACACCCGCCTACCCAGCCAGATCAGCTGAATCAACTCTGGTGATCAGTGGGGTGACAGATGTTGCAGCCAGATCGCCCTCACATCCTCAAGCAATCTTGCTTATCTCAGCCTCTTGAGTAGCTGGGACTATAGGCATGTGCCACCATGCCCAGCTGATTAAAAAAATTTTTTTGTACAGATGGGGGTCTTGCTATGATGCCCAGTCTGGTCTCGAATTCCTGGCCTCAAGTGATCCTCTGCTTCAGCCTACCCTCCCAAAGTGGTATGATTACAGGTTTGTGAGCCACCATGCCTGGCCAATTTCTCCTGTTAATTCTGTTAATTTTGAGGCTATCTTATTTGGATACATGTAAGCTCAGAATTGTTATATGTCTTTCTGGTGAATTGTTTCTGTTATCATTTTAAAGTGGTCCCCATTATTTCTAATAATGCATTTTATCTTAAAGTGTTTTTTGTTTGACCAGGCGTGGTGGCTCACACCTGTAATCCTAGCACTCTGGTAAGCCAAGGTAGGAGGATCGCTTGAGGTCAGGAGTTTGAGACCAGCCTGAGCAAGAGCGAGCTCCTCTACTAAAAATAGAAAAATTAGGTAGGCATGGTAGCGTCCACCTGTAGTCCCAGCTACTTGGGATGCTGAGATAGGAGGATCGTTTGAGCCTAGGAGTTTGAGATTGCTGTGAGCTAGGCTGTCACCAGAGCACTCTAGCCTAGGTGACAGAGTGAGACTGTCTCAAAAAAAAAAAACAACAAAAAAGTTTTTGTTTGTTGATAATGTGACTATACCAGCCTTCTTTGGGTTAATATTTGCCAGGGTTATAATTTTCCCATTCTTACACATTAAACTTTCTGTGATCTTATGTATTTGTAAAACCTCTTGTATGTTGTATAATGTATATGACTAGGTTTTTAAAATATCTTATTGAGAATTTCTAACTTTTGACTAGTCGTTTTGGTCCATTTGTATTTATTTTATTCACTGAGTATTTGCATTACTTATTTGGTGCTTTATCTTCATTTGTTTTTCCTTTTTTCTTCCTTTCTATTAGACTAATCAAGTTTGTTTATTCCCCTTTTTTCATTTCTGCGGATTTGGAAGATATATATTCTGTTTCTTATTGTTTTGATGGTTACCCTTAATTTATCTTTTTACCTTTTTATAGAACTAGAAAAGCACTATAGGAAAATGCAGTTATCATGAATACAGCTTAATGATTTTCACAAACTGAAATCATTGTGTACTAGCACTCAGATCAAAAAACAGAACATTCGGCCAGGCGTGGTGGCTCACGCCTGTAATCCTAGCACTCTGGGAGGCCGAGGCAGGTGGATCCCTCAAGGTCAGGAGTTCGAAATCAGCCTGAGCGAGACCCCGCCTCTACTAAAAATAGAAAGAAACTAATTGACCGACTAAAAATATATATACAAAAAATTAGCCGGGCATGGTGGCACATGCCTGTAGTCCCAGCTACTCGGGAGGCTGAGGCAGTAGGATCACTTGAGCCCAGGAGATTGAGGTTGCTGTGAGCTAGGCTGGCGCCATGGCACTCACTCTAGCCTGAGCAACAAAGTGAGACTCTGTCTCAAAAAAAAAAAAAAAAAAAAAAACAGAACATTCATGTCAGCACTCCCCTTATGCTTCCTTTTCATAAGTACCACCCTCTATCCCTTGCAGGTTAACTATTATTCTGACTTCTAATGGCATGGATTAGTTTTGTCTTTTTTTTTTTTTTTTTTTACTGTTCAGTATGTATTCTTATATTTGGCTTTTGTACTGTACAGTCTCGTATTCTTGTGTCTGGCCTCTTCGCTCAACATCATGTTTCTGAGATTTGTTTAAATTCTTCTGTATAGTTGTATTAATTGATCATTCTTTCTCATGGTTGCATAGTATTTCATTCATAAATACTGTTTATCCATTCTAATATTGATGGTCATATCTTTAAAATTTTAACATGCATACTTGGTTTAAAAAGTCTAAAGTTGAAGATAGTATTTCCATTGTTCCTGGCTTCTATTGTTGCTCTTAGAAAGAATTTCATTTTGATCCTTTAGGGATAATTTGTCTTTTCTCATTGGCTGTTTTCAAGATCTTGTTGTCTTTGGTTTTCTGCATTCACAAGATGTCTAGGTATGGATTTACTTTTACTATACTGTTTGAAACTTGTTTTTCTGAATCTGAAGATCCAGATGTCTTCCCTCATTTCTGAAAAATTCTAAGCCATTAGATTGTTAACTTAGGAGCAATGGGGTTTCAAGCACAATAATGACATGAGCAAATAAATGTTTTAAGAAAATCACTGTGCTGCTTACTTTGGGCAAAACATTTAAATGTCTTGTGCCTCACATTTCTCATGTGTACAATGGGGACAATAATAATTTCTATTCTTCCTGCCACAGAGAGCTATCTAGAATATCTGGGAGAAGAATGTACTTGAAATTACATTGCACATTATAATATGCTACACAAATAGCAGAAGATTGAGTTCATTGTAGATGTTTAATAAAATTTATCAAACGAATTGCAATAAATGTTTGTTGAATGTTTAATGAATACAGAGTGTAAAATAATATTATTTAAATATTTTAATTCTTTTTCTTCCTCCCCATCCCTTATTAAGAAATGCAAGATATTTATATCACTCATGGGAGTAATCTGTATATATACACATTATAGAATATATATGAAAAATCACTATGATGGTTTAAACATAAAATCAAATTTTATTCAGCTCCGACTTTATTATAAAGTCTGTGCCCTCTCTAGTATTGTAGAAAGTGTTTAGCACAGTACTAAATTACCTTGTTGACACTCAGTAAATACAGGCTCCTTTTTAGGGCAGTGATAATGATTTACAGCACTTGACATTTTTCCCTGTATATAGTAGGAACTTTTTAACCAATTGCTTATGGCTATTCTCTTATTTACTGAATGTTGACTTTCTAGCCAAGGGGAAAGGACAGTCCCAAGCCAGAGTGAATATTAACACTGCCTTGGTTGAGGATATAATCAACTTGGATGAAGTAGATGAAGAAATGAAGTCTGTAACAGAAGTACTCAAGGATAATTTCAATAAGACTCTCAACATAAGGACCTCACCAGGTTAGTGACTGAACCAATGTTTTGGAGAGGGGTGTAGTGGAAAGAGAATGGTTGTGGCAGAATTGAGTTTTAATCCCAGCTTTGTCACTTACTAACTGGTGACCATAGACAGTTACTTTACTTTTCTGGTCCTCAGTTTCCTTGTTTGATTCCTACCTTATACCTTTGGGGTGGGTATTAGAATAAATAAGGTAACATATGTAATGGTTGTAGCACAGTGTATGGCACATAACTGATGCTACATTTATTTATCCATTCAGCAGGTATTTGCTATGAACTAGTCAGTGTGCTAGTACATATTAATCATAGTGAACAAAAATAGGCATAGTTTTTGCTCTCATGGAGATATACTCTCAAAAAAATGGGAATTTTATTATCACTATATTTTATATATTTATATTTTACTATAAAAACATCTTAAGTATTTTGTCACACAGTAATTGACATCTTTGGTCTGATTTTTCTAGTTTGTAATATTTGGTAGTTCTCATCCCTTATTTGGAACCAGTTGGCTGCAAACCTGTCCACCTGAGCCATTACTATATCCCTGAGCTTGACCAGGAAGATTCCATTTGGGTTAATAACTTCCTGAAAGTGGCTTTTCTAAGTGGGAAATGTCAGAACTGTCTAGGAGAACTATTTGCAGATGTGATGGAGAAGTGAGTTGTCAGCTGATGGTGCAAGCAGGCAGGAAAAATCCAATTGCTGTTAAATTGGCCTTTTTGCAAATTGTCATCATCCTAGAGTGGAGCCTGGGACCCCCTCTGAAGGTGTCTGTGGGAGCTTGGGCTGCTCCCACTTACATCTTGATTGAAGTAGTTCATAGGGAAACTAGAAATATTTCATGAAGTCACTCTTAAGAAAACCAAGTGAAAAATGTACAGCTCCATTTATAAACACCATCAGAAACATAGTTCAGAGATGAGATCCATTGTGAAACTAGAGGACCATTCCCATCATTTGTCAACTTTTGGACTGGGGCATTTCTGCCTTTGCTGACAGTAGAGCGTGCCATTCAATCTCTCTCAGCTGTTTATTTTAAACTTGCTTATTATTTTAGGTATGAAACTGATAAAGTGCTCTGTCTCCCCTGTGCTTTCTGGCCTGTTAACATTCTGCAGCCGAAACCAGAGAGCAGTTTGAGAGGAGCTCAGGGAGAAATGTGATACTTAAAATTAGCCAGCAAGCTCCACTCTTGTTGAACTTAAAAAGATGATGGGCCTGGAAAGAGGTTGGGAGTGTAATTTGTTAAATGTTAACCTCTGAGAAAATGAGGGGCAGGAATGAGGCTGAGGGAGATTCTCGCTGGGGACAGATTGAGGGAAAAGGATTTGATGCATTATGTCGATATAGATTTAGGGAATGGGAACCACCACAATTGCATACTGAAAAGCCTGTGTTGGGACTTCTGTGGCAAAGGATTTTATGGCAAATCAGGAAGGCCGAATTAAGATCCACTTTCAAAAGGCCTCCTGTTGGCATTTCCTCTTTGCTTCTTTCCCTTCAGGATTATGTTTGTTTAAAGTTCTATGTAGAACTTGGGGCCTGTGAAGAGACTGGGTGAAAAAGGCTAAACTTAGTATTTTTTGCCAGATTCTTCTATATCATCTTTCATTACTGTCTGAATCAGCAGGCACTTTTCCCCTTACACTTCCATTTCTCTACCAGCAGTTTCTATCTTCAAGATAGTTGACACCTTTTAACAGTTATCTAGGTACAGATTTATTTGTTCATTCTTATCCTCTTTGCCTTTCATCCGTCCATGGATACATTCATCAGAGCATTACTGAGCACTTTTTTTGTGTTGATTACTTAAATAGATTCATTTGGCAAATTATTCTCTCTGACTCAGTTTCCTCATTTGTAAAATGGTGGAAGTGATAACTATTTCATGGGGTTATTGTGATAATGAAAACAAATGAATTATAGAAAGCATTTAATATGATGTCTTGCTCATAGGAAGTATTCAATAAATATGGGCTATCATTATTATAGAAATGTGCCTAGGATGCTTGGGGGCTCACAAGGGGGGTCTTGTAATCCATCTTAGCAGATCAGACAAGATTTCTTAGATTAGATGCTACTATGGCTGAGTGTTAAAGAATGAGCAGGAGTTAGCAGAGAAAAGTGTTCTCAGTAGAAGGAGAATTATGCAAGGGTCCTGAGTTAAGAGAGAACAGAGCGTATTGGAGAAATTTAGTTTGGTTAAAATATAGGCAAATGTCAAGAAGTAATAATAGTTAGCGTTTATTGGGATACTGTTATAAGTGCTTTTCATGAATTCTTTCATTTAATCTTATAAAAACCCTATGAGATAAGTACAATTTTATGCCTCATTTAGAGATCAGGAAACAGAGGCCCAGAAAGTTGAAGGGATCTGCCAGAGTCACACAATCTGGAGTGGCAGAGTTGATGTTTGAACTCAGGTCATTGGTTCTTAGAATAACTTTTACCATTATACCTCCTGGACTTTGCCAAGTTGAGGCCAGTGGTATCAGTGTCCTTCTATCTTGGGATAACATTGAATTTGAGTACTTCTAATCAGATCGTTGGGCCATAGTATGATACTGCATTGTTCTAACAGCATATTGCCAGGATAACTTCAGTTTGTTTGAGACTCCTTTTCCCCCCTTTCTTTTTGTGTCTCAGAATGAGCCATCCTTGAGTGGTTCCTACTGTGAATGGTAAGGTTTTTCCTCTAGTTCTCTTGCATAGGAAATCAGGGAGTTTGAATAATGACCCCCTTTCCATTTGTTACTGTAGCTTTATTGCTTGCCTCCTTTGGTTTCTGAAAATTTACCCAGGATTTTCCAGAATTCAGATACAGATAAAGATCAAATCCAAGATAACAATGAAATGTTAATAGTTGTGTTTTGTTTTAAATGGGCATGTTTCTGAAGGGGATCTATGCACCAAAATCAAGGTTGGTATAAGGGAATGGCTCCAAATCTGGCTGTGTGTCAGAATCATGTGGTGAAACTAGGGGAAAAAAAATTACAGGCTCCCCTCAAATCGCAGGATCCCAAGCTTCTATAGAATCAGGATCTCTGGGATGGGGCCCAGGAATCTAATTTTAAAAACTCCCTGAGGAGTCTGATGTACAGCCAGATTTGAGTTGCACTTGTATAAGGAAAAGAGCCTTGATTGAAATCCAAATTCAGTGCACCTGAGTTTGGGTCTGGGCTCTTGATTGTCTTTCCTCTTGTTAGCTCTACGATCTTGGCCCATTTATCCTTCCCAAGTCATAATCTCTCATCTGTAAAGTGGAGGTAGTAATACAATGTTATAGGGTAGTTGTAATAACTAAAAGGGATAATAAGACGTACCATTTTTAATATTTTTTGGTGTCTGTTGTTGGTTGATTATATTTGGTTACAGTCCTTTAGCTACAATCCTCAATTTACCTCTAAGGTAGTTGTTTTTTTTTTTTTTTTTTTTTTTTGAGACAGAGTCTCACTTTATTGCCCAGGCTAGAGTGAGTGCCATGGCGTCAGCCTAGCTCACAGCAACCTCAAACTCCTGGGCTCAAGCAATCCTGCTGCCTCAGCCTCCCAAGTAGCTGGGACTACAGGCATGTGCCACCATGCCCGGCTAATTTTTTCTATATATATTAGTTGGCCAATTAATTTCTTTCTGTTTATAGTAGAGATGGGGTCTCGCTCTTGCTCAGGCTGGTCTCGAACTCCTGAGCTCAAATGATCCGCCCACCTCGGCCTCCCAGAGAGCTAGGATTACAGGCTTGAGCCACCGCGCCCGGCCGGTAGTTGTTTTTTGACTGAGTTGGAAACCAAGGCACGAGGAAGATAAGTAACTTGCCCAAGGTTTCATAGTAAGTGGCGAAGTTGCTGCTGAGGGTTATCAACTCTTTTCAGTTTTAGCTTTAAAAGTCCTATGTCACAGGAAATCCCTTAAACCCCTCAGGTCCAGCCAAACCAGGATGGCTGGCCACCCTGGTTGCTAGTAAAGAATTCCAGCCAAGCTCTGTAAGCATTTCAAGCTCTTACAAACACATGACACTGCTGCTTCTATGAAAGACCCTTGAACAGCTTTGTCACATAGATAAGGGGTCCCTAAATGTTTGTTGAATCTGAGTTAGCTAGAACTTAGATGTGGGGCTACTAAGGTCCTTCAGAATTCTAAAACTATTTTTCTTTTAGGATCTCTTGATCATATTGCTGTGGTAACTGCTGATGGGAAGCTCGCTTTAAACCAGATAAGCCAGATCTCCATGAAGTCACCACAGCTGATTTTGGTGAATATGGCCAGCTTCCCAGAGGTAAGGTGGCCTTGCTAAAATTTCTTTCCATGGTCTCTTTTGGAATGGTGGAGGCTGGGTCAGGTCAGGTGGAAATGTTTCCTTCAGCTTGGAATGAAACAGGAGAGAAGACATAATAAAGGGAACTTAAGGATGAGGAGAAACTTTCTTTGTGTTTCTAAATTCTTTTTCTGTTAAACTCAGATACTAGAGAAGCTAAGCAAGTAATTTGAATATCGAAACAGGCCCCATCTAAAGAGAAAGCAGTGATGGAGATGCAGTGATTTGTGCTTGGACAACATGGGAGAGCTCTGGTAAACTGGAGGGCCTGTACCCTCTCTGAGGTGGTGCCTCTGCCCAGCTCCTGCTGATCATTGCCAGGCATGAATGTGAACCTGGTAATCAGTGTTACCTGCTATTACAATTTTTATTTCCAGAAGAAGCTAGTGACCCATACTTTTATGTGAGGTCTTGTTCTTTAAATGTTGATTACTAATTCACTTTTTTTTAAGACTGTAGACAAATAAAACATATTAATGGGTCAGATATGGCTCGAGGGTCACCAATTTGTGACCTCTGTAACAGTATTTGGCGCACACACCCCTCCCCCCAACCCCCCTGCCCCCCAGAATTCCTTTTAAACTAGACTGGCCATTGTAGAGTATTGCATGGAGCATGGTGCTTCTAAGACTGGAAGGTAGGTTGCATTAGGTCGTTGCAACCTTGAGGCTTTATGATTTTAAGTCTGGTTGAGGGAGATATAATAATTAGGCTTTTCCTTATAGGTCCAGTAGGAATTGGCCTGGATGGGAGTCCTAAAGGACTTGGAATGGTCCCATCTCTATGGCCAATTAGCTGTGTGACCTTGAGCAAGTTGCTTCTCTGGGCCTCTGTTTCCTTATGTGCTAACATGAGGTGAAGAAATCTTCCTGTTTTGATTTTTCTAAGTAGTTCAATCCCAGAAACATAAACCAAATTTGGGCCTGCTGGATTCGACAGACTAGGCTAGAGATAGGAGAAGGGGAAACCCTTACTTTGAACATACTCTTTCAAATCAGAGAGCTCTGATAGCTAATGTGCCAGGTGCACCTGTGCTACTCCATTCTCTGTACTGCAGCCAGTTTTTAAAAATATATATTGGATCATATAATGATCTGCTTTAGATTTATCAGTGGCTTCAAGTAATCTAAAATCCTTACTGTGGCCTAGAAGGCTCTGCATGATTTGGCCTCTACCTGTCTCTCCAATCTTTCTAGTCTTGTGCTGCTGTCATCCTTGTACACTGCTCTGCCTCGCTGGCCCTTCAGCTACTCAGACACACCAAGCCCTTTGTATCTTCAGGACCACCACATTTATTGTTCCAGTTGCTTGGAACACTCTTGCATGGCTATTTGCTACTTGTATTTCAGATCACAGCTTAAATGGCACTTTCTCAGGGAAGACTTCCCTAATATATTCAATCTAATTTTTCTACACTAAGTTCTCTTATACAGCAGAATTCTTTTTCTTTATTACACTTATTACTGTTAATAGTTATACATTTATTTATATGTTTATTTTCAATTTCACTTTTACTAGATTGTAAGCTCGGAATGTAGGGATCATGTCTAACTTGTTTCTTGTATCCAGCACCAAACACAGTGCCTGGCACATGGAAGCAACTCAGTAAACTTTTCTCGAATGGATAAATATTTGTCATTAGGTTGATAAAAGGGAGTTACTCATTCCATGTTACTGAGGAGCAGAGAAATGGATGAAAAGGGAATTGTCCCCTCTTTCTCTTTGTGGGCCCCCTCTGAACCACTGCGCCTCTCCGCCTTGTTCATCTGGGCACTGCAGGCCAATTTAGGGAATAGCCTCCTAATTGCACAGCTTGAAGACCTCATCAGGCAGATTGCTTTTTAGAGCTAGCCACTTCTGTTATTAAATAGCAAATGGCATTCACAGAAGAAGCACCTGATTGGCTACCAGAGCATCTTATGAGGCAGGAGGACATATTAACAGCTTAATTTTTTCTTAGGAAGTTAGAGTATATCTTCATTTTTCAACCAAAGCATCTTTGCCATTTCTCCATGAGTCTTAAAAAATCCTTTAGAAGCATCTCAGTAGAGGTTCTTTATTTATAGGGACAGTGAGGAAGTGTGAGTTACATTGTCTTTTGAATTCTTTTATCTCATTGAGTGTATATATTGAACAAATAGCTCTAAGTATTTCCTTCCTCCAGCTTAGAAGCTGTCTGTAGAGTACCCAGGTTCATAGCTTCAAAATGCTAAGCTTCTCTGTGTTTATGTAATTCCTTTCTGTTTCACATACGGTTGGCTTTCTTTCCAAATCTGAGCCCTTTCTGTGTCATGCTGTAGTGACACAATGCAGATTTACATGCATAATCTTTTCAAATGCATTGAAGACAGAAAACTGTGTTGCATTTGTTTAACATGTGTCCTGCTTGATAAATGATACACACGGTTGCTGCCTTCCATAAATTTGCCTGCAGCTAGAGTTAATGATGGGAAAGAAAAGAAGGGAATAAAAACCACAGTATGATTTGAACAAAACAAGGCAAATAAAAAAAAACAAAACTCTGCAAGCTCCATTATTGTTCTTGTGGAGGGAGGAGAGCTGATATATTTTGAGTGTCTGCCATGTTGCCAGTCACGTTCTCATGTTTTGTTTCATATGATCAACACAGATACTGTGTAAAATTAGGCATTATTTTTTCCATTTTATAGATGAGGAAACTGATGCTCAGAGAAGTAAAATGTCTTCCCAAGGTTCACACAGTTGTGATGGAGCTATGTGTAAATCTTGGCCCTGTTTGACATGAAAACCTATGTTTCTTTAACCATTCATTCATTAACTCAACACATATTGTTTGAGTCCCTGCAAATTATTGGTTTCTATTTGAGGTGCTGGGAATTTATTGATGATTAAGATAGACTACGTTTCTGTTTCTGTACACCTTACATTCTAGGGATTCATTGAGATACAAAGAAAATGGAAGGTCAGTAATTGATGTGGCACTAACAGAGTTGACTTGAATCCAAATTTTCAAGGATTTGTTCACCTGTGTACAAAAGTTTTATTTATTTTTTAAAGCTAGATTAGCTTAAGAATAGGAATGGCAGATATTGCTAATTGATCACGACACTCTTTACTGCCTGACCCGAGATGGGGTCTATGATCTTTCTCAGCACGCTACTCTGAGCAGCTACAGCCTGTTGGTCAGTGTCATCATTTGAGAACAATCTATTTGCCCTGGGATATTGTTGAGCATCCCTTCCATGAAGGGATAAAGCCTAAGGTAAGGGATGGAAATTCTGTAGGAATGTGTGCCCTTTTTGTCTGAACCATGGGTAGTTCAGACGTCATGTTGGGAATATCACTAATACCTTGAGGTTCTGTGTTCTACCATGTCAAAGCAAAATATACACATCTAGGATATCTTAGAACTACCTCTCAGTAGGTTTCTTTGAGAAGTGAAACATTGATTCACATTTTTTTCTGCATGTGTGAAAAGACAGAAAAGTTAAAATAAGATTTTGAGGGGTTATATACGTGAGGTAAAGGAGATGAGTTTTTCTAATAGCTCTGAACCTGGTCATAATATATTCATTCAGCAAGCTTTTACTGAGCACTTGCTATGTACCTGGCACTCTGCCTTGTACTGGGAAGATGTCAATATTGAGACATAGTTCCTGCCCAACTTGGTGGTGTCAGTAGTGGTGCTCTTGTGCCTCCATGAGAAGGTTGTGTGAAAATACTTGAGCCAGACTGTGAAAAGGAGGTGGTGGTGATGGAGTGTTTAGTAGTGATTATCAGTCAGTGGGAAGCTGTGGAAGAGGATTAGGAGGTTTGAGATTAGACTACCCCTTCAAAATGGAGATTCTTCCTTCATTGTTAACTTTAAAAATCTGCGTTTTACTAAGTAAGATGGCTGTTCTTTTGCAAAGAAAAATCAATTTCATTTCTTTATCCAGCTCTTTTATTTACCTTGGCCATACCCTTTATATACCAGACCTAATTCCAAATTATTTTTGGCTATTAAAAAAAAATCAAATCCCCTATGTCACAATTACTGAATTTATTGAGGTCAGCAATCTGGAAAAAATATACACAAAGTAACATCATGGGACTGAATCTCCTTTCAGCCTTCTGTTAACTCTGCCAGTAACTGGAAGTATGATGGTTGGGGTACTCACAACATTTCTCTTGGACTGTCCGGGAAGAGCATGTCTATGCTTAGGGATGTGACCTTATTATACAAGTTCCTGTTAACATAATGAAGGAGCTGTGCTTGGGTCACAGATCCTTTCCAGCTCTGATAATCTGTGGTCGGAGGTACCATTTTAAGAATTTACTATTTTAACACATTAACTACCATGAGAGTTGTATTTAACTCACTCTAGGTTTGACCTCAGGGCCACATGAAGCATATGTAAAGTCTTATTTGTTGATGTTTTTATTTTTACAATTAATATTGACAATTCTAAAAACGTGGGATTAAATGAATAGAAGTCAATAAATTTCATTTTTCTATTTATGTTTACCTTTAAATTACACTTGAAGTTTTTATTCTGTTTTCCTTGGGGCCACCGTGTGACCCCAAGGAAAAATTTCTGACCTTTTTTGTGTGGCAGTCAATGTGTTCAGCAATGGCCTCACTGTTAGATTCTGTGTACAGCTTCGGAGTATTGATTATTCATCTGTATGTGGAACTTCTGGTTTTTCTTTTTAACCTTACAGTAATACCTCTTATGGATGTAGAATTAAAGTCATTTAAAAAAATTTTTTTTAGAGAGAGGGTCCCACTCAGGCTGGAGTACAGTGGCTATTCACAGGCATGATCATAGCTCACCGTAGCCTTGAACTCCTGGGCTCAAACAATCCTCCCAACTCAGCCTCCTGAGTAGCCAGGACTACAGGCATATGCCACCATACCTGGCTAATTTTTCTATTTTTTTGTAGAGGTGAGTCTTGCTGTGTTGTCCCAGCTGGTCTTGAACTTGAACTCCATCCCACCACTGGGGAAAAGTAAAATAGGTGTGTATCAACCACCATTCATTTAAATCAGGAAGTCTAAGGAGGAACTCAAGACCAAGAATTGGCCTGTCACGTGGATTGGCTCAGTCAAATCTAAAAATTCTTTTGAAAATGTCAGAGTCTTTGTTTTCATGAATTCCACATTGTCATGCCGATAAAAGTATCACTTCCACACTGCTTTTTTGTTATCCTTTGGGATTGCATACCAAGTGTTGTTATAATGTTTGAGTATGAGGTTAGGCACCTTGGGAAATCAGTGTGCCAGTATGTCAGCTGGCATATTAGCGAGCAAACCTGTCAGAGAAGCCCCTGAAGGATGTTGGGCAGGAAAGCAGTACTTCAGCTAAATGATGACATCAACTCTACCTTGTTTGAAGGTTTTATGTATTCTTACCTTTATATAATAAATGTATATGTTTACCCAGTAACTGATCTCCACTGGGTATTACAGTGTGCCAGGCACAGAGGAGATGCATTGCTTATGTTAATTCACTACCTCTGTGAGGTCTGGGTACCACGTGGTCTCAGGTTTTGAAATGGAGGCTCAAGAGAGGTCAAGCATATTGCCCAGGGTCACGTGATTATCAGAGCTGGGATTTGAACTGAGATCTTTCTGCCTTCAAAGCTCATGCTTTTAACTATTGTACCATATACTCCCTTTCTTGTAACATACACCAGCAGAGATTCATTGCTCATTCCAAAACATGAGTGAGTTTGGTGGGAGTGTAGATGTGAATGAGTTAAATTTATTTACTCATTCCAAATCGGCACTGGTATATTTTGAGTGTAAAATGTCAACTGGAATTTTTTAACATATGAAATCTTTCATCTGTCTTTACACCAATCTTTGCAGAGACCAGCCCCCCTCCCTTGAGGATTTATTGTGGTTTTGATCTGTGTTGCCTCAAACCATTGAAATCTTTTCAAAGAAGCAGAGCTGTTTTCTTTTTAGTTTTTCTTCTCTTTTCTTTTTTTCCTCCTGCAGTACACTGGTACCAGGAGTGGACATAGTTTGCTATTCAGCTTGATCAAAGCACTCTACACCAATGTAACTTCCTGATCTTACTGGTAACAGAACTAAATGTTTCCATGTTCTGCCAAGATGGGTTGCCAGTTATCGACAGAGGGCTTGCATCTGGTAATAATTATTTACTAATTCTGTTTACCTTTTGATCTGGTTTTCAGTGTACAGCTGCAGCTATCAAGGCTATAAGAGAAAGTGGAATGAATCTGAACCCAGAATTGGAAGGGACTCTAATTCGGGTACCCATTCCCAAGTAAGTTTGGCTGAAATTCACATTTTGATGAAATGGGGTGGTTGTCCTTGTATGGAAACCACTACCCTACTATACTGTTAAGGTGATAGTGTACCTTATCTGTACCTTTCATCCTGATGAACATCTTTTGCTGAGAGATAAATGATGAGAAAAGTCAGCCTAGGGGCATTTCAGGCAGAGGGAATAGCAAACACAAAGGCTATGAGTCAGAAAAGACCTTGACACTTGAAATCTCTAATTCATAGTCCTTGAATAGCTATCTTTATATTAATCCTTGCTGTTGAGGAATTTTAGACATGACGTAATATTGTTAATTAAATATATAGAACTTAAAGTATTATTTTTTTTTTAAGAGATGGGGTCTTGCACTGTCATGCAGGCTGGAGTTCAGTGGCCCAATCATAGCTCACTGCAGCTTTGAACTCTGGGCTAAAGGGATTCTCCTGCCTCAGTCTCCCAAATAGGTGGGACTATAGGCATGAGCCACC
>VSMD01006011.1:0-12534 GCA_008750895.1 Mirza zaza
TCTGTCTCTCCCTCTCTCTCTGTCTCTTTCTCTCTCTGTCTCTCTCCCTCTCTCTCTCTGTCTCTTTCTCTCTCTGTCTCTCTCTTTGTCTCTCTCTCCCTCTGTCTCTCTCTTTCTGTCTCTGTCTCTCTGTCTCTCTCTGTCTCTCCCTCTCTCTCTCTGTCTCTCCCTCTCTCTCTCTGTCTCTTTCTCTCTCTGTCTCTCTCTCTCTGTCTCTCTCTCTGTCTCTCTCTCTCTGTCTCTCTCTGTCTCTGTCTCTCTGTCTCTCTCTCTGTTCTGAAGAGAGGCGAGCGGATAATCGCGCCTCTCTCTGGGACAAGGAGTCGATTTTTTCTACGGCCACAGAACGGCGTGAGAGCGGCGGGCGGCTCCCTGCCCTGGGGAAGCAGAGATCTCTGCAGCAGCGGGGTGCACAGCCGGCCGTGCACAGATGCAACCTCCACCTGCAAGGGCAGCGGCCGGCCCGGACCCCACGTGCGTCTCCCACCCGACCCCGCCGCCAGCCGCAAACGCCGCCGGCAGGGAGACTTTGGGCAGCCGGACCCACCTGGGAGGGAGACAGGCCCTTCTGCACGGCGCGGCCCTGTCTTCCAGGACATATTTCAGCGGTTACCGCCGTTCCGCGGCGACATGTCGAAGAAAGTCGCCTGTGGATCTATCGCTGTGTCCCAAATACGTCGGTCTCTGCCGCTAAGCCCTTTGGGGGGTGCAAAGCCATCTAAGCACACGTGTGCAGGGTGTAGGCGTGGCGGCTACGTGGTGGCAGCCCAGGCACTCAGGGAACCTCTCCGGGTGCACGGCGGCTTCTCGCCGAGCGAGGTGCGGTGCCCGCCTGGGGTCCTTTTTGCAGAAAGGGCTCCAGGAGGGTTTCGCCTGAGCAGGATACCTTGGGGGCCACAGCCCGGGTTGGGGGGTGTTGCCCGTCTCCTGGGTCCAGGAGCCTCGAGATCTTCAAAGACACACACGACCTCACGCAGGGCCCCCTGGGATGCTGCCTTGCGTTGAGTGGCGCCACCCACGAAGATCTGCCCGCGCCCTTGTGGAACCTCAGAAGGACGGGGGGAGCTCGTTCGGAACGTACGCGGATGCGATCGTGCCAAAAAATCTGGAGAGGCGACCACGCTGGATTAAGGTGAGCCCTAAATGCAACGACAGGTGTCTTTAAAAGAGACGGCAGAGGAGAGGCAGACGCGGAGGAGGAGCCACGCGGAGGCAGACGGAGGAGGAGGCAGAGGCGGGAGTGACGCTGCGGCCACAAGCCCAGGGATGCCCGGAGCCCCCGGGGAGCCAGGAGAGGCGGGAAGGAGCCTCCCCTGGGGCCCGTGGAGGGAGCCCGGCCCCGAGACTCCCGCGTCCCACACTCCCGGGCTCCGGGACGGGGAAGGGGGCGAATCTCTGTTTATGGGAAGGCCCCTCCGGTTTTCGGCTGTTCGTTACGGCCGCCGAGGGAGACCCGTACCGACGGGGCACGCGGCGTGGCTGACGTCGAAACGCCGTCGGGCGAACTTCGAACGAGGCATGCGATGAGGACGGAGGACAGCGGATGTCCAGGGGTGGTGGTTTTGGGGCTGCAAAGACAGACACACGAGATTGCACCGACAGGAGGAAGGATGTTCCAGCTTCCTGGTCCCTCTGCCCCCGTCTGTTAACTGAGGTCTGGCCAGCAGCATTCCTTCCAGCCCCGGCTGGCCTTGGCGAGCGCCGATTCCCGGACCTCGGCGTGTGATCTTGCTGGGATATAATTTCTATTCTGCTGTGCCCCGCTGAGCCGCAGCCCCTGGCTGGCAGGAGAAGGAGACGCTTGCGGGCAGCAGAATGAGGCTCGTTGTCTCCATCAAAGAAGACCCGTCGCTGAGGGCCTGGGCAGGAGAACGAGGCCGGTCGGCTCCGTGGCGAAGAGGAACCACAGGTGTTTTTGCCAAGCGTGGGTGGAAGGGAGCCCAAGTCCGCAAAACCTCAAGTTACCCCAGAGAACAAAGTCATGCAATTCCCTGCGTTCTCGGCCCTGCTCCACGGGACCTTCCCGGAGCCATCTGAAATCTTCCCTAGGAAAACCTCACCGGAGAGCTGACGGGAAGCAACGTTCTTTCTTCTAAGCCCTCCTTGGCTCGCCGGGACGACCTGGAGTTAACTGGTAACCACACCAGGGAGGACGTTCTCCTGCCCTAAATGTCCCCATCCGAGAAGCGCTAGAATGCTCTCTGTCCTGCCTCGGGCGGCCGGGCGGTGAAATATCTCGCGGAAGCTTAAACGCCGGGAGACAGGTGGTGCAATCGGTCTCCGAGGAAAACCACCTTTGAATATTTCACTGGATGATCCAAAAAGCAGAGGGGCGGGGCAGGAAGTCGCGACAAAATAGGATTTCAGAGGCACGGGGCTCCTTTGTAGGAGGGAGGGGGAAAAAAAAAAGCAGTAAGGACGATGTCACAGATGCAAGTCACGATATAGAGACACGCCGTCTCGTGGACCCATTAATTACAGACACGGCTGAAGGACAATGCTCCAAAGTGTCCATCAACCCTCTTCTTTGCAAACCGCCCTGACCCGAGAGCCCAGAGACCAGGCCTGGAGCCAACACAGGGCTGAGAGCGGGATCTCTCTTCTAGAAGCCACTCACGGCGTCTCGACCTCCACAGCCGGCCGTGAGCACGGCACCCGGGAAGAAGGCATCCACCTCTTTTTCTAGTTCGTATTTGTTGGGTATTATTTTTTCCCTCAACCTTTTACTTCTCCGTGTCCCCGTGTCTGTGTTTTAAAGTGACCCTCTTGGGAACAGGATCCACCCGGGTTGCTGTTCTCTCTTTAGTCCAGTCTCAAAGCGGACAGTTGAGTCCGCGTAGGCAGACTTATTTTTTATTTTATGTTTTTCCTGCAATCATTTCTCTGTCCCCTAATGTTTCTGCTTTTTTTTTTTTTTTTTAAAAAAAAAAAAAAAAGAAAAGAAAATGTTTTTTTCCTCACGTCTCGTCATCTTTGGGTTTAATTAATTCCTCCCCCTTTAATAGGCTTGGAAGCAATTTTTCCCCACCGCTTTTAGTGGCTGCTCTGAAAATTCAAGCATTTACGTTTAATGGGGCGAGCTGTAAAATGAATCACTTTCATCCTCGGCCTCCGGAGAGCATCACGCCTCAGAAAGGTCGCCGCCAATCTTCTCTCTCCGCGCTTGTGCGTTGTCTTGAAATTTAATAGGATATCAGGCGGGGGGGTAAGAGAGTCTAGCCGTTTTCACAGAAAATGAGTTTTCAACCCTAAAATATTTCCGTAGGTCATCTCAAAGAGTCCCTCCACACTCCAAGATACCGTCGTCTGAAATCTCTCCAACGGGGTGTGTTTTCTCTTGGAGGCTAAGAAAATAATAATAATAATAATAAAGTTTGTTTTCCCGGTAATTCAAACTTTGGTTTTTATTTTGGTCATTTGACCACCTTATTTTCTTCTATAATCAATGCCTGAAATGGCTTCGATTATTGCATTAGCCGAATAGCTATGCTATTTAAAAGTAAATCACACGGGTATGTTTGTGGGGATGCGTTTGACATGTATGATGTTTGATACTTGAGTATATAATTTAACACATAGTATTTTACATATTAAGGCCTTGATATATGTGAATTCATGTATCATATATTTGCACATTTACAGGTCATACATTTATGTATTTTATACAATCAATAGCTATCGCTTCTATATATGATGGGATAAAAAGAACAGGCAATTTAAAATTTCTCCGTTTTTAAACTTCCCCATCGTTTCAGGGCAAGGCGGAACTGAATTTTTAATGTTGTTAACTGAAGTTTGCGTTAAAAAAAAAGGTCTTGTCATGCCGGTAGCTCTAAAGGAACTTATCGGTTAAAAATTAAGGACATGGATTTCTGTATATGTACGTAAGTATGTATGCATACGTGTTTGTGTGTGTATAAGTATGTATTTATGCGTGAGTGTATGCACACACGCGCATGTGTGTATGCATGTGTGTAGGTGTGTGTGTCATCACATGTCTGTGCACACATGTGTGCATATGTGCACGTGTGTATGAGTACATGTGTGTGCACATGTGTGCATGTGGTGTGTACGGACATGCACACATACATGTGTAAGTATGTGCACATGTGTGCATTGCGCACATGTGGGTATGGGTAATATGTATGCACACATATGTGTCCGTGTGGTATGTATGCACATGAGTGTGCATGTGTTTGCGCACGTGCATGCATGCATGTGTGGGTACATGTGTATGCACATATGCATGCACGTATGTGTGCAGACATGTGCATATGTGTAAGTACGTGCACATGTGTACATGTGTGTGGGTACATGTGTATGTGTGTATGTGTGTGGTATGTTTGCACACGTGTGTGCATGTGTGCATATGTCTGTAAGTATGTGCCTGTGTGTGTGCACATGTATGCATGTGTATGTAAGTGTGTATGTATGCAGTTGTCTTCCTCCACTAAAAGATAAGCTATTTTTTTAGTCGCATTAAAACTCCCATAACATAAACGTAAACATCAAGCACCCTAAGGAGAGCAGCCCAGTGGGGTTTGCATTCGCCACGATGGGCAGCCACCACCTCTGTCTAGTTCCGGAATGTTCTCCTCACCCCAGCATGACACCCCCGGGCCCATTAAACTGTCTCTCCCCGTCCCCACTCCCAGCAGGCTCTTGGAGGCGACCACCTTGTGGATTTTTCCTCCGCGACAGCCGTTCCCCTTTGCTCTCAACAAGCCATTCCTTCTCCCCTCCCTCACAAGACCCCAGTTTGGTTTCGCGGGTCCTGCCCCCACCCAGGGGGCCAGCCCGGCGGGTCGATCTGTGCCCGTGTCCCGGTAGCCGAGCTGCAGACTTGGGAGCCTGTGTGGGAAGAGGCAAAGCCAGAAGAAAGTCACTCCTTCCTGCTAGGAACGCTATCTCGAGGGCATGACGTCGGAGCCGCGGCAGCCACCTTGTGGCGGTGAGGCACACTGTAAGACGAGGCCGCATCACCCTGTCGGAAGACGTCCTTGCCTGTGCTCGACCCTCAGTCCTTTATCTGGGCGGGTGGCCTGAATTTCCTCGCGTGCGTCGCTGCCGTAAAGGCTCTGTGAGACTTAGGCAGGAGGAAGAAGTGTCCACACCTCGAGTCTCCCCAAGTCCTCCCGGCCGTTTGTGCCGACGAAGGCCCCGCCGTGCCCCTTCTGAGACTCGAACCTCCTCAGAACTTCCGAAGGAGGCCGGACCTCCCGTATGTTCGTTCGTTCCTTCCGGCACGAGGCACGTCGAGGCGCTGTCCTAAAACAAACCCCGCCCCCCCACGCTGTTTCTCTTCCTCCGGAAGGAGAGGTGCCGGTTTTTATGTTTTATTAGGCAGCCCCATAAATTTTATGTTTTATTAGGCAGCCCCCAAAATTACCTTTTCCCAGGCGGCTGAACTCTCACGTGCATTCCTGTCCGGGCCCTAAGCCTCTTCCCTTTCCGATCTCTCGTAGCCGGGTCTCTCTCTCTCTCTTTTTTTTTTTTTTCCGGCCGTCCATCCGCCCGCCGCCCACGTAAGCAAAAGCCCTTTTAAGTCCTGACGCATCTGCGGATAGAACGCCCCGGCGGGACGCGGCTACAGGCCCCCGAGGTCCCTCCCTTCGCCCACCCCGGCACACGTGTTTATAATCATTTAAGCCCGGCGACCCGGAGCTGCTTTGCAAACGCTCTCCGGGTGTCCCGCACGCCGGATTTTAAATTGCATTTTTTTTTTTTCCTCTAGAATTCTTGGCTCCTTTCTGATCCGTTTTTTTTTTTTTTTTTCCCCTCTCTACCCGCCCGCCTCGTACATTAATTTCCTTTGTTTCACGCATGTCGGGAACTCGGGCCTTCTTGCGAGAATTCCGTTTCCCAGAGACGCAGACAGAAATAATAAAAGACGGGGTGGGGATATGGGGGAGGGGGACGGTTAGTGGCTTTCTGAATGGGGACGGAGGAAAAATATTTAAAAAAGGAACGAGAGACAGAGAGAGAGAGAGACAGAGAGAGACAGAGAAGGGTTCTCGGGCGCGGCTCCGGCCCCGTCGTGGCTCCCGCACTCATCTTAAAACGCGCCGCCTTTTTTTCCACGTCTCTCTTCAATCCAGCCTTTTTTTTTTTTTTTTTTTGCAAGCGCGTGCAATGTTCGACGCGTCCGTGTCTGGGGGTCTTTTGAGCCCGGGGTCCCCAGCGTTGTTTTGGCACCGGGGAGTGCGTTCGCGGGAGGCGATCTCTCCCGGGTCGGGGGTGGGTTCGGGGGGACGGTCCGGGGACGGCTCGAGCAACGCCGGATAAACCGTGCACTTTTATTTCCAGGATGGCGTCGGCGTGACATACACCGAAACGGTTGTACAGCTCGCCGCAGGTTTGGGGACCCCCGTTTTAAACCTCCCTTGCGACTCAGGCTGGGGCCCTTTGCTCTAGCGAACGCGGTCACTCCCGTCTCTCAGTCTGCACATTTGGGGAGCCGGCGATCGGCGCATTTGTGATCGATCGTGACCGGGACGTCCATGGTGCTCACTGATCGCTCTGGTTATATTTATCTCCAAGGGTGACGTGCGCCTGCTTTTTCTTTTTTTCTTTTTTCTTTTTTTTTTTTTTGGCCCGGCACGGGGAATGTTTTCTCTTCCTCCTGCCTTTCTGCGCCGAATCGAAGCGTCCGACCTCAGCGTTTGTGTGAGAATCGTCCCACCGCCGCCGCCACCACGCGGCTTTCGAATGCGCCCTGAGGAGCCCCACTGCCTGGAAGAGGCTGTCCCAGGGGTCCTGTGTTTGCTTTCGTTGGCCCGAGACCCTCACGGCCGTGCACGGGGACGCACACTCCAGTGCAGGCGGGCGTGCGCACGCAAACACACACACACACACACGTGCACGCTGCTTCTTACGGCAGGGGGAAAAATCACGACGTGTCTATCAAAAAGGAAAGAAAAGGGAAGGGAAGGGAAGGGAAGGGAAGGGAAGGGAAGGGAAGGGAAGGGAAGGGAAGGGAAGGGAAGGGAAGGGAAGAAAAGAGAAGGAAAGAGAAGGAAAGAGAAGGCAAGAGAAGGAAAGGAAAGGAAAGGAAAGGAAAGGAAAGGAAAGGAAAGGAAAGGAAAGGAAAGGAAAGGAAAGGAAAGGAAAGGAAAGGAAAGGAAAGGAAAGGAAAGGAAAGGAAAGGAAAGGAAAGGAAAGGAAAATTATCCCAGGGAGGATGAGAATTTGAGAGCTATCTCCTGCCAGTTACAACGGAAGAGAAAGCCCCACAGGCACATAAACGAGAGCCAAAAAGGGACCCACTGTCCAAGGCGGAGACATCCATGGATTGTGTCGGACCAAAAAACGCTGTGTGGGGAGCCAGGCAGCGGCACAGAAATGTAAACTCCCTTTCCATTTTTTTTTTTTCTGTTTTTGTTTTTTAGACTGATCGAGTAGTCTCCGAGTGTGCCTCATGGCGACAAAACGGCTGCTGCCGCTCCCGACATCCCGCCCCGAAGATCGCATTCCTAGCCCGGAAGGAAGGGCTGCCCCGTGACCCCCGCGAGGACCGGCGCTCAGATGGTCACGGCGGCTGTGTTCGCAGCGGCCAAACGGTGGGAGCAGCACACATGCCTGCCGACGTGTGAATGAATGAACACGACGTGGCCCGTCCACGCAGTGGAATGTTACGCAGCCAGGAAAAGGAACGGGGCGCTGGCCCTTGCTGCAATGGAACGTGGCCCGTCCACACAGTGGAACATTATACAGCCAGGAAAAGGAACGGAGCTCTGACCAACCTGCTGCAATGGACCGTGGTCTATCCGCACAGTGGAATATTATTCAGCTAGGAAAAGGAACAAAGCCCGGCACCTGCTGCAATGGAACACGGCCCACCCACACAGTGGAATATTACGAAGCCAGGAAAAGGAGCAAGCGCTGACTCCTGCTGCGATGGAACATGGTCCGTCCACACAGTGGAATATTATGCAGCCAGGAGAAGGAACAAACTCTGACACCTGCCGAAACGTGGATGAGCCTTGGAGACATGGTGCTCGGCGAGAAAACCCAGACACAAGACAGCAAACACCGTATAATTCCGTGTGCGTGAAATGCCCAGAACGGGCGGATCCGGGGAGCCAGAAAGTGGCTTAGTGGCTGTCAGGGCAGCAGACGGGGGAGCGGAGGCCGATGAGCGCGGGGTCTCGTTTCGGGGCGACGAGAATATTCTGCAGCCGGGCGGGCCGTGGTGGCACGACCTCGTGCACACGCACTAAACGCCGCTGAACTGTCCCGTGTAGAACGATCAAAACGGCGAGTTTCGGGTCACGCGAATTTTCACCGCCATTTAAAGAGGGAAAAAAAAAAAAAAAGAAAGAAAGCCCCTAACTGAGCGCCGAGAGTTTCTGCTTCCGGCGAGAAGCCGGGGACACGACTTCCCGGAATCCTTCCGTTCCCGGCTCGCGTCGCCGTTCTCGCCGGTCGACCTAGAACCGAGATTTTTCGTCGTTTTTTTTTTTTTTCTCGTGCAACGCAACGGTGCCAGCCGGAACCGGCCGCGGCTGCCCCCGTGTAAAGCGTGTTCGGCTTCACGGGTTCGGACGTTCCTCTCGGTCGACGGGAATGCGGATGCTGATTCCCGCCCCAATGAAGGGTTTTTTTTTTTTTGGGGGGGGAGGGGGAATAGGGCCCTGACATTCATCTCTGTGCGTGTGCGTGCGCGTGCGTGCGTGTGCCTGCCGTTACAGAGCTCACACAGAAACGTCGACTCACCGAAGGCCAAAAGGAGAAAACGCGGAAACTGTCTGGCCGGGCCGCGCGGGGAGTCCCCGAACGTCTAGGGGCCGCGTGGCTCTCGCCCGGGGAGCGGAGGAGGCTGAGAAACCGCTTTTTCCGGCAGAGACGTTCCTTCTCCCGGGTGTCTCACCCTCACGCCCTGCCACGCACAGGGAGTGTCGGCTAATTCTTTTCTGGTTTTTTTTGAGACAGAGTCTTACCCTGTTGCCCAGGCTAGAGTGAGTGCCGTGGCGTCAGCCTGGCTCACAGCAACCTCAGACTCCTGGGTTCAAGTGATCCTCCTGCCTCAGCCTCCTCCCGAGTAGCTGGGACTACAGGCATGCGCCACCATGCCCGGCTGATTTTTTCTATATATATTAGTTGGCCAATTAATTTCTTTCTATTTATAGTAGAGAATGGGGGTCTCGCTCTTGCTCAGGCTGGTCTCGAACTCCTGACCCGGAGCGATCCTCCCACCTCAGCCTCCCAGAGTGCTGGGATGCCAGGCGTGAGCCGCCGCGCCCGGCCGACAAATTCTCTGGGAGTGAAACTTAAGCAGCTGTCAGCAATGAACCCGTGTGAGACCGGGCACCGCGTGTCTGTGTGCCCGAGACGTCCGTCCTGCTCGTCAGGCTGGAAGTCACGCCTCTCGTGTTCGGATCCCGCAGCGCGTGTGGTGGGAACCGAGCGTCCGCTGCTCCCGGGGTGACCGCTTGTTCCTGTCGTCCCATGAAACGCTGGGCGCAACGTGGCGGCGGCTCGTCGCGGCATTTATTAAATGGGAGAACGCCTTGCTGCTGGTCTAACCCGCGCTCGATGAACTCGTTACTTGTCTGTTTCTCTTTTCTTTTTTAATTCTTTTAACGCTGGCTACACGGTTGCCCCTATAGAGGCCGGGACGGTTACTGTGTTTCTCTGGCTCTTTTGAAAAAGGTTGCATTCGATCCTGAAATTGTTAAAGCCACTTAGCATTTTTTTTTATTATTATTATTTTTGAGACAGCAACAGCCCAGGCTAAAGTGCCGTGGCGTCAGCCTCGCTCACAGCAACCTCAATCTCCTGGGCTCACTCGATCCTCCTGCCTCAACCTCCACCAGAGTAGCTGGGACTACAGGCATGCGCCACCATGCCCGGCTGATTTTTTCTATGTATACATATATATAGATATAGATATAGATATAGATATAGATATAGATATATATTTTATTTGCTCAATTAATTTCTTTCTATTTTTAGTAGAGACAGGGTTCTCGCTCAGGGTGGTTTCGAACTCCTGACCTCGAGCGATCCTCCCGCCTCGACCTCCCAGAGCGCTAGCGTGACAGGCGTGAGCCACCGCGCCCGGCCTATTTAGCATTTCTTTAAAATCGTTTTAGGATACACGTTTACCTGTCAGGTGAAGCGAAGGGGAAACAGGGGAAAACCACATTGGGACTCAATATCGACATGATACCTTTCTTTTCTTTCCAGCAGTCTCTACGGAAGTTTATTGTAAACAGGTTCTCCAAACGGCAAATGTCCTAATACTAATTCAGTTTTTTTAAAAAAAATTATTTTCTATTTCAGCATGTCACGGGGAGGTGCAAATGTTTAGGTTGCATATATCGCCTCTGCCCCACCCGAGTCAGGGCCACAAGCGTGTCCACCCCCCACACGGTGCACACGGCACCTGGTAGGTGTGAATCTGCCCGTCACCCGGTGACTGTTATTCCTATATGGTTTTAATTGCGTTCTGCCTCCTGGGGCGAAATGAAGTGTCCTGGGCACAGGCCCCCCCAGGGCTAGGAGGAAGCAGCTCGGCAGACGCTGACCTCGTGTCCGTGGGCGTCTACCGAGGCCCCACGACGCTCGTGCATCTCTCGGAAACTGCCGGCTGTGCAAAGGCACAGCGGGTAGACCGCCTGGAAACTCGCACCCTTTCCAGTCCAGACCGAGCCTGAGCAGACTTTACGAAAAGAAATCCAAGAGCCGAAATCCATGCTTGTGGCACGCGGTGTTGAAGACGGAGGAGGAGGTGAACTACAGGGAAATGTGTTTTTGCAAAAAAAAAAAAAAAACCGGTGGCAAAGATTCAGCTCGGAGCAGCGGAGCGGGCACGGGAGAGCGAGAAGAACCTGCAGGCGGGAGTCGGAAGTCCGGGAACCTGCAAGGGTTTATGATCCATCCTGGGTAACCCAGTGCCGGGCGGAGAGAGTGAGCATGTCACTGATGCACACAGACGCTAATGCAAATAAAAGGAGACTCGGTTGCGGAAAAGGTGCAAGATGACACGGTGCGGTGCAGAAGTTTCCACCCTGGTCTGAGTGTCTGTGTCTCCCCCAAAATTCATAGGTTGCAATCCGCACCCCCAAGGAGACGGTGTTAGCAGGTGGGGCCTTTGGGAGGTGACGAGGTCCTGAGGGTGGAGCCTCACGGATGGGATCCGTGTCCTTATAATAAAAGGGACCCCAGAGAGCTCCCTCGCCCCTCCCACCACGTGAGGACACGGCGAGAAGGCGCCGTCTGTGAACCGCGAGGTGAGTCCCCGCCGGACACGGCCCCTGCCACGCCGGGATCTCGCTCTTCCGGCCTCCGGAGCTGCGAGCAACAAACACCTGCTGTTTTATAAGCCGCCCACGCTCACACGGCGTTTTCTCGTAGCAGCCCAAGTGGACTGAGACAGCTTCTGTTGCTTCTGCTTGTGTGTTTTTCCCCTACACTCACGGAAAGCGAGCAGTGTTTTTCCGACCCGGGAAATGACGTGGTTTCAGCAACGAAGCGGAGAAAATAAAATAAAATAAAATAACATCCCCGGGGAGGAAAAAAAAAAAAAAAGTGCCCCGGAGCAAAAAACTTCATTTAATTAGTTTTGAAGGTGGGTAGACAATGAAAGGGGCTGATGCCTGGGGAAGGGACACGGCTGTGCGTGCGCCGTGTGTCGTTCTGGGGGTGTAGACAGGAGCAAGCTGCACCAGCGGGGAACGGGGTGCCCAGGGAAGGCGGAAGGGAGATGCTTTAACCTGGGGGGCAAGGCACCTGCCCAGGTGCAAGGCAGGACTGTCCGCAGCCGGGAGGGTTGGCCGAGGCGATGAGAACCGACCAATCTCCTTGGCTGTTGTGACCCATGACGCCAACACTACTGACACGTTTATCATCTTGCACGTGGTCAGGTCGGAAGTCCAAAAATGTGCACGATTTGCCCGAAATCCAGGTGCCCAGAGGGCAGCTTCCCCTGTGCATGTCCCAGGGGAGAATGCATTTGTCACTCCTTGCAGATCTGAGGGGCTGCCGCGTGCCGTGGCTCACGGAACCCTCCCGGGCCCTCGGAACCAGCAGCAGAGAGTCCTCAGATCTCTCCCAGAATCTGACCCTGCTGTCTGCCTCGCGTGAGGTCCCCGTGTTGAGACTTATGGTCCACTCACGAGGCGCAGGGCCATGTCCCCTTTGCAGCTCCCTTAACGCGATTATATCTGCACAGACCCTATGCCCATGTGAGCTTATGTGTGCTGTAGTCCCTGGGGATTAGGACGTAGACATGGGGAAGATGGAGTAATGTCCCCAGAGATGTCCACGTCCTAATCCCACGTGGTAGACAGAATAACGTCCCCAGAGATGTCCACGTCCTAATCCCACGTGGTAGACAGAATAATGTCCCCAGAGATGTCCACGTCCTAATCCCACGTGGTAGACAGAATAACGTCCCCAGAGATGTCCACGTCCTAATCCCATGTGGTAGATAGAATAATGTCCCCAGAGATGTCCACGTCCTAATCCCATGTGGTAGACAGAATAACGTCCCCAGAGATGTCCACGTCCTAATCCCATGTGGTAGACAGA
>VSMD01006012.1:0-29876 GCA_008750895.1 Mirza zaza
AGCCCAGTTCTGAAAAGCCTTTGAGTGGCTTAAAATCGAAGCACCATTGGAGCATGAGGGTGACTTACAAGGAGACTGGGGCAAAGCGTCCGGCAGCCGCTTCAGATGTGGCCATCAGGTGAAAAGATAGGACGATGCGGTCACACCGGGCAGCGCTGGCGCCGAGGGCGTATTTCTGGTGGCCGAGCAGAGCCGCGACAGGGGGGCCCCACTCTGGCGACCTGGGCAGAGAGACCACGTTAGCTTCAAGACACGTAGCGCCCTTGTGTTTTTCCAATTTTTATTTATTTATTTATTTATTTATTTTTTTGAGACAAGAGTCTCACTTTGTTGCTGGGGCTAGAGTGGGTGCCGTGGAGTTAGCCTAGCTCACAGCAACCTCAAACTCCTGGGCTCCAGCGATCCTCCTGCCTCAGCCTCCCGAGTAGCTGGGACTACAGGCATGTGCCACCATGCCTGGCTAATTTTTTCTATATATACTAGTTGGCCAATTAATTTCTTTCTATTTATAGTAGAGACAGGGTCTCGCTCTTGCTCAGGCTGGTTTCAAACTCCTGACCTCGAGCGATCCTTCCCCCTTGGCTTCCCAGAGTGCCAGGATTACAGGCGTGAGCCACCGCGCCCAGCCTTGTTTTTCCAATTTTTTTTATTGCGGTAAAATGCACACGTCATGGAAGGTACCATCTTCATTCACCACGCTCAAGGGTGCTGTTCAGTGGCACCGAGCACATCCCCAGAACGTTCTCACCTTCCCAAACTGATGCCGTGTCCCCGTCAAACACCCGCTGCCCGTCCCCGCCTCCCGGCCCCCATCACCCTCCCTTTCACTTTCTGTTTCAACGGATTTGATGACCTGGGCACCGCGTGTGAGCGGAATCCTACGGCATCGGTCCCTTCGTGTCCGCCTTGTCCCACTGAGCATAGTGTCCTCCGAGTTGGTCCACGTTGTGGCAGGTGTCAGGTTTCCCCTCGTTCTTAAAGCTGAGGGACATCCCGTGGCAGGTGTGTGTGCATCCCAGCAGGCTCGCCGGCCACCCGCTCAGGGAGGGACTCGGGGCTTGCTCCCACACGCCAGCTGCCGTGCGCAGGGCCGCCGTGGACTTGGTGCACAGGTGTCCGTTTGAGTTCCTGCTTTCAGTGTTCTTGCTCACCCGGCTTTCTCCGGTTGGACAGTTCTTTGGCCACGCACTCGGAAGTGGCCCAGCAGGCCGGGCGCGGTGGCTCACGCCTGTAATCCTAGCACTCTGGGAGGCCAAGGTGGGAGGATCACTCGAGGTCAGGAGTTTGAAACCAGCCTGAGCAAGAGCGAGACCCCGTCTCTACTATAAATAGAAAGAAATTAATTGGCCAACTAGTATATATAGAAAAAAATTAGCCGGGCATGGTGGCACATGCCTGTAGTCCCAGCTACTCGGGAGGCTGAGGCAGGAGGATCGCTTGAGCCCAGGAGTTTGAGGTTGCTGTGAGCTAGGCTGACGCCACATCCTCGCCGACACTCGCTACTTCCTGTGATTTGATAGTGGCCGCCCTAATGGCTGATGCGAGAAGGTGCACAGTGTTCTTAACCAAAACCCTAACTCCACGCCTAGTAGAACTTGAACCTGTTTAGAACAAAGACCAGAAAGAGATTTCTTTTGAGGGTACTCCTAAAGGAGAGGTTTGAGGTCCTAACTACACCTTTATAATAAACACAAAGACTTTCATATCGTAATTCTTATAATGCCTCTCAATAAACAACAGCGGCAGCTGCCACTTCTTGAGCACCTCCTGTGCGCCAGGCACTTCACACCTCCCCTTTTAAAACCTTGAATGGCTCTGCAAGGCGGATCCAAACCCGCGCGCCCTGTCCACTAGGGCCATCCAGCAAGCCGCGGCCCGCGGTCTGCTGAGCCTGCCTCCCGGGGTGCGAGGGTCCCTGCCTCCTCCCTGCAGGCGTGATGGAGCTGCGTGTCCTGTGCACGGACTCTGCCCTCCGCGTGCCCGTGCAGGAGGAGCTGTGCGACGCGGCAAGCAAGCCCGGGCGCCGGCGGGAGGTCTGCCGCGCCGTCCCCTGCCCTGCCCGGTGAGTGTGAGGAGCCCGGCTGTGCAGCGGAGGCAGTCTGACCTCGGGGGCAGCCTCCCATGGGCCACCGGCCTCCTCCCTGCAGGCGGGAGGCTGGGCCTCAGCACTGTGCCTGGTGACCTGCGGGGTGGGGGTGGGTACCACTGGCTGTGTGTTGCCCTGTCCCACCTGCCCCACTCCAAGTGTTGGCCGGTGCCCCAGCCCGGAGCCCTGCCCTGCCAGGTGGGCCCCTTCCCAAGGAGACAGGTGGTCCTAGGTCTGCATCCTGGCTCTGCCCTCGCCTCCAAGCCCATCCTGCTGACCCTGTGTCCTCACCTGCAGGAGTGGTGCCCCCTGGAAGGCCGTGTGGGTTGAATGAGATGGTCCTGAGTGTACAGGGCGTCACACAGGATGTGGGCTGCTGGGGCCATGTGGTTGATGGGGCATTTACTCATCGCCTGCTCTTCACCGAGCACCTACGTCCAGGCGCTGTTCTGGAGCTGGGGGACACAGCCGAGGACGGGGCAGACAAATATCCCTGCCCTCCTGGAGCTGACATCCAGGGCAAGGTGGGGAGGGACCACAAACCAGACAGTGGCGCACAGTCTGACAGGTGGCATCTGGCGTGACAGAAGGCAGGCTGCAGGGTTGGCACTGCTGCGGGAATTCCGACTAGGGACAGACAGCTCTGCAGAGCCCTGGGTGCCCTGACCTCCCCCAGCTGCCTCTTGGACACATCTGCTACTGGCCCTCAGCTTCCCTGTCTGTAAAATGGATCTGTCTGAATGCTTTGTCCTCTGCACTGAGCCTCTCAGTGGGGACGCAAGGGGACCCTCAGAGAGAGAACTTCTGGCCCTTCCTGGCCTCCTGTCTTTTCCCGGTCTGGGGGGACGAGGGGAGACCTGGCTCCTCTGGGTTCCCAGGCCTCGGCAGTGTGGCCTCCCTGACTCCGCTTTGCCCCAGGTGGCGGTACAAGCTGGCGACCTGCAGCGTGAGCTGTGGGGGCGGGGTCGTGCGGAGGACCCTGTACTGTGCCCGCGCCCAGGGGGAGGACGGTGCCGAGGAGATCCTGCCGGATGCCCAGTGCCAGGGGCTGCCTCGCCCAGAGCCCCAGGAGGCCTGCAGCCCGGACCCCTGCCCGCCCAGGTGGGTGGCTGGCAGCTTGGCGGGAGGGGCACTCCTGGGGCGGGCCCATGCCAGGCCAGCCGCTGCAGGGACCAAAGGGCAGCTCAGCGGCCCAGGTCACAGCCTGTAGGGAACAGGACGATGGGCAGGCTGTGCTGTGCCAGGTGAGGGGGAGGTGCCAGCACCACCAGGCTGGGTGGGCCCTGGTGGCCATGCGGGCCCTGAGGCTGTGAGCACCGGCTCTCCCCACGGGGGATGGGCGGGTAGGTACACAGGACAGAGCAGTGCTCGAGCCAGTGGGGGGCCAGAGTGTGGGGGAGGACTCTGCTACCTCGCTCACAATTCTTTTATTTTGAGACAGAGTCTCGCTCTGTCACCCGGGCTAGACAGCTATGGCGTCAGCCTGGCTCGCAGCAGCCTCAAACTCTTGGGCTCAAGCAATCCTGCTGCCTCAGCCTCCAGAGTAGCTGGGACTACAGGCATGCGCCACCATGCCCGGCTAATTTTTTCTATATATATTAGTTGGCCAATTAATTTCTTTCTATTTTTAGCAGAGGATGGGTCTCGCTCTTGCTCAGGCTGGTTTCGAACTCCTGACCTTGAGCGATCCGCCTGCCTCAGCCTCCCAGAGTGCTAGAATTACAGGCGTGAGCCACCGCGCCCGGCCTCGCAATTCTTTCTCGGGTTCTTTTTGCAGTTTTGCGGCTTTCATTATGAAATCCTTTTCTACGTTGTACAGGAATGTCTGCTGTGTTCCCCCACCCGGATTCGGTAGCTAGCGCCACACTGCCAGGTTTCCTCCTGCCTGCTAAGTTTCACATAAATCCACCATGGCAGAAAACGGTTCATTTAAATTTAGACCCTTAACTCGTCTGTGACTTATTTGGAGACGTTGCAGAGCAGGGACCAAACGTTTTCTTCCCAAATCGCTGATGAGCGAGCGGCGTTCGTTGGATAACCCTGTTTCCCGAGGATGGATCCGGCGTGGCACCCGGCCCTGGCGCGCGCTGGGGTCTAGCTCTCCCGGCTTTCTGCGGGACCCCGGGTTTTTCCCGAGCTGCCCCTTCCCCACGTTGAGTTGCTGACGTTCTGTAGCTCTACGGGCCACGTCACATCCAGAGCACGGTGCGTCTTCGTCTCTTTGCTCGCGCTAAAGTGCCTGGCTACGCACCTGTTTATTTTTTCCACGTCATATTTAGAGATGATGCAGGATTTTATGAGAATTACGTACGCACACGAGACCCAGCTGCCCCTGGACATTGCTGTAGCCACTGGCCTCCTCATTACTCTGGAACATTCCAGGGATCCGCCTGCCTTAGCTTCCTGCTGCCCGGTGTCTTCTCTGGAGGCCCCTCCCCCACACTGTGCTCCGAGGGGCGCATGATGCCCCACGGCTCTACTCTTTGCCTTGTCCCTGTGTCCTTGCCACCTCCTGACACCTATTTCCTCGTTCCTCTCTCTGTCTTCCTTCTGGGGCAGCGGTTTCTCAACCAGGGGTGATTTTGCCTCCCAGGGAACACTGGCCACTCCTGGAGAGAACTTAATTGTCACAACCGGGGAGGAGGACTTGCTCCCGGCACCTAGTGAGCAGAAGCCGGGACACAGAGTCACCTGGTCCCAAACGTCAGTGGTGCCGAGAGGCGGGGGCTTGGTTCGGGTCACTGCCCAGGCCCACGGAAGGCACCGCCAAGAGGGCAGGGAAGTGTCCCCGGCCTGGGCTCCCGTCAGGGCTCTGACAGATGCCAGCATTACTGTGTAGGGAACGACCACAACTGACCCTGAGCAGCACGGACGGTTTTATGACCCTCTGGCGGCAGATCTGATTCCCATTACCCTGGGGCACGCGGGCGGCTCTGTGGGGTGTTCGCAGTTGCTATGCAATAGAGGGGACCACGGGAGACCCCGGCTAAGGGGAAAGCGGTCCCTTTCCTGCAAAGCCTTTTGGAACCGTCCTGAGCCACTGGCCCCGAGAGTGGACAGGGGCCTGGGGCCTGCCCGGGCGCTGTCTGAGGCCACTCAGGCAGGGAGCCTCTCTGGGTCTCCTCCTGCAGGTGGACAGTCACGGCCCTCGGCCCCTGCTCGGCCAGCTGTGGCCTCGGCACTGCTAGGCGCTCGGTGGCCTGCATGCAGCTTGACCGTGGCCGGGACACGGAGGTGGACGAGGCGGCCTGTGCAGCTCTGGTGCGGCCCCAGGCCAGCGTCCCCTGCCTTGTTGATGACTGTGCCTACCGGTGGCACGTCAGCTCCTGGACAGAGGTGAGCGCGGCTGGAGGGGCTCACGCACAGTTGGGGGTGGGGTACAGGGGTGCAGCAGACAGAGAGGAGCCGCAGCCCTGAGGCCTGCTCTGTAGCCACCACCCGCCTCTGTCACAAGGGCCTGGGCATCTGGCCCAGAGGGGATGAGAGCCGGGTGGGCAGTGACAGGTGCTATGGACGGAGAGGGTCCCAATGCCAAGCGCCCAGCCCCTGCCCTGTGGCCTGGAGAGGCAGACAGGCTTCAGTGGTGACAGTTAGAGGGTGACCCATGCAAGGTTACCTCTCAGCCTCAGTTTCTGCCTCTGTGGAATGGGGACGCCTGCCTGCCTCCCAAGTGGTGCAGAGATCACACATGGGATCACGCCTGGCCCATGGTCGTCCTCTGGTAGGGTCGGCCGTGACGCCTTCCCTCTCTTGCAGTGCTCCGTCTCCTGCGGGGATGGCATCCAGCGCCGGCAGGACACCTGCCTTGGACCCCCAGCTGGGGTGCCGGTGCCAGCAAGCTTCTGCCAGCACCTGCCCAAGCCCGTGACCCTGCGGGGCTGCTGGGCAGGGCCCTGTGCAGCGGAGGGGACACCCCGCCCACCGCCCCATGAGGAAGCCGCTGCCCTGGGCCAGACCACAGTGGCACCTGCTGCTGTGACTTCCCTGGAGGGGCCCCAGCCCCAGGCCCACCTCCGCTCCCCAGCTCCCCAGCCCCTGCGGCTCCTGCCCAGTCCCCAGGAAAGCCCAGCGCGGCCCAGTTACGTTCCTTCCTCCTTTCTGTCGGGAGGCTGTCTGCAGGAGGGGCGGGCAGAGGCGTCTCCACCTGTGGGAGCTAGGACAGGCATTTGGCCACCCAGAATGCATGCAGTGGGCTGCAGGGACCTGCCTTGGAGGCCAGGCACAGGGCTGGCCCCCTTCCTACCTGGCAAAGGGAAAGTCACTCTCATCATTATCAAGGTCAAATGAACTGAAGACTTCAGAGTCGGAAACCCGTGTCTGAGTGATGTGAAGTCATGCACTGCCCCACACACTGCCCTGCTGCTGGGGCATTTGCACACGGTTCTGTGCTTGGTGCTGACCTTCTGACCCATGCAGACCCCTGACCTGAGCAGGCTTCCAGCTGGGCCTGGGAGGATGTGGTCCCTACCCCTCAACTCCCGCCTCCAGTCTCCTTCCTTAGCATGGAAAGGCCCAGCCCCGTCCTGCCGGGAACCCGCACGCTCTGCTCACCTGCGCTCCTGCTGCCTTTCCAGGTGCCTGCAGTGGGCAGCACCTTGAGCCTGCCGGCACTATTGACCTGCGAGGCTCGGGGCAGGCAGACTGTGCGGTGGCCATCGGGCGGCCCCTGGGGGAGGTGGTGACCCTCCAAGTCCTCGAGAGTTCCCTCAACTGCAGCGCAGGTATGTCCAGGGCCACACCGGCAGGTGCTGTCGGTGATGGGCCCTGCCCGGGGCCAGTGTGCCTGCGGCGCGCCCGGTCCCCCTCGTGACAGGGCGTGGCGATCCCTATTTCACGGATGAGGAAGCTGAGAGCTTAGTGAGTGGGAGAGCCAGTGATGGGAGGGTCGGGACTCCGTGGTGGGTCAGTCCGCCCTGGAGCCACCTCCTGCTGCCCCGAGTAGGGGGCCGGCGCCTCACTGCACCGCTGCTTCCAGGGGAGGCACTGCTGCTCTGGGGCCGGCTGGCGTGGAGGCAGTCGTGCACCGGGCTGCCCGGCAAGACCTTCAGCCCCAACACCAACACGCTGCTGGTGAGGCAGCGCCGCGCGACGCGGGCGGGCGGAGTGGTGCTGCGGTACTGGAGCTGGCCTGCCGCGAGAACCGTGCACAGAGGTAGTGAGCGGTCGCACCCCCACCTCCCGCAGGGCAGCCCAGGCCCGGCAGGGGGGTGGCTGGGTGCTGTCGGGGACAGTGGGTAAGACACCGGGGCAGCCGACTGGGATGGGAGGAGCCCGGAGGCGGCCAGTGTTGGTCCGGACGTGTGGTCAAGATGAGGCCCCGAGATGGACGCTGCATCCCTTCCTCCCCGGGGTGTGCAGCAGGATGGGTGGGCGTGGGAGTCGGTCCACAGCCCAACCCTATGCCTCGGGCCATTGCTCCAGGCACTTGCCAAGCGCACGGGCACTGCTGGGTGCTGCCGGAGGGCAAGAGCCCCTGTCACTGTACTGCTTCTCCCCAGCTGCCCCACAAGCAGGCACCTGCCTCGAGGGAGGGTAGGAGGGGCAGGCAGGTGGGGCTCGAGTGGCCCCCCTAGTGATGGGGACGGCTGACATGGCTGGAACTCATCCTTGGTGCCTGGCTCGGTGTCCAGCACTTTGCAGGTGTGACTTTACTGAGTCCTCCTGCAAACTCCCCTGCCCGGTGTGTGCCACGGTTCACTTCAGTTACAGAGGGGGGCTCTGAAGCTGAGCACACAAAGTCTTTGCCTAAAGTCACTTGTCCAGGAAGCGGTAGAGGTTGGGTTCAGGGGGACTTCTGCCTGGGAGTCCCCATACCGACCACAGGACCATACTGTCCCTGGCTGTGAGCTGAGCTGCCCTGGCCTCTGGCATCAGCAGTCAGTCTGGGCTCCTGTGTCCCTGAGGTGGCCCACACCCAGCCCGCCCACCTGCTGTCCCCTGCAGAATGTGACAGGCAGCTCTTTGGACCCCGGGGTGAAATCGTGAGCCCCTCTCTGAGTCCAGACAGGAGGAACGCAGGGGCCTGCCGGCTCTTCATCGACGTGGCCCCCCAGGCCCGGATTGCCATCCACGCCCTGGCCATGGACATGGGCACTGGGACCGAGGGAGCCAATGCCAGCTACATCTCGGTGAGGCCACCAGGACGGGCACAGAAGTGGGCTGGCTTTTGCCATGGCACAGGGAGTGCTGGGCTAGGGGACCCTTTTAGTTTCAGACCAAAACCCTAAAAATCACTAATGAAAGAATGGAGGAAGAGACTTTCCTCCACTCAGTCACCAATAAATGTTTATCGAACTATTGAAAGAATGCAATAGAAAAGAACTTTTCTGACGTAGGCTGCCCCTTACAGCCGGATATAACTTTGCCAGAAGAGCTGCCCCCCTTGGGTTTGTGTATCCTGGGAGAACTGGCCCCCGAGCCCGCCCCAGGGGAGGCAGCCTCGGCCTCTGGAATCAGACAGATCGGCCTCAAATCCCCGCTCTGACACCCTGGCTCTGTGTCCTTGGGGGATGTGTGTGACATAACTTCCCTGAGGTCCGAGTTCTGGGTCGGATAATAGTGTCCCCCTGATAGGGCTCTTGTGAGCATCCCGAATGCTGAGACCCTGCAGGTTATGGCTTCCACGACCGCTGGCTAATCATCACCTCCCGGCCGTTCCTCCCAGATCCGGGACACCCACAGCCTGAAGACCACGACGTTCCACGGGCCGCAGGTGCTCTACTGGGAGTCAGAGGGCAGCCAGGCGGAGATGGAGTTCAGCCAGGGCTTCCTGGAGGCGCGGGCCGGCCTGCAGGGCCAGTACTGGGCCCTCCGACCCCGGGCGCGGGAAGAGGACCAGCGGCTGGGGCCGGGCCGGGCCCTGCCTTAGCTTCCCCTCCCGCACAGACGCCAGGCCTGGAAGCTTGACTCCTGGCCTCCGCTTTCCAGCTCTGGCTTGCTCCAGGCTTAGGGTCTTCCCCGGCGTCCAGAAGGCTGGGGGCGGGGCCGGAGACTCAGGAAAGGCACCCCCCTAGCCCTTGGGGCACAATAAAGGAAACGTGCACTTAGGCTGCGTTTTCTTCCCGTGCCCTGCCGGAACCGGCTTGGCAACCCACCGCGGCAGGGCGGGGACGCCTGGGCGGTCGGCTGTGCCCCGACGTGAGCGGGCCCGGGCAGGGAGACGGAGAGGCGAGGGGTGCGCGGGCAGCCCCGCGAACCTGGTCCCCCCGGGCGCGCCTGCCCGCCTGGGCGGCCCCACGCGGCAGCCCCGCCCCCTATGCTAATGAGCGCCGGCCCGCGAGCCCGCCCCCTATGCTAATGAGCGCCTCTCCCACAAGGCCGCGCGCCGGCGTCGACGCGGCCGGCTCCGGAGCCCTTTGTGAGGGCCGCGGGCGGCGCCGCACCGCGCCACCATGAGCGGCTCGGCCGGGGCGGCGTCGGCGTCCGCCAGCTCCGCGCCACCCGCGCAGGAGGAGGGCATGACGTGGTGGTACCGCTGGCTGTGTCGCCTGTCGGGGGTGCTGGGGGCCGTCTGTGAGTACCCGGCCCGCCGCGCATGCGCGCCCCGCGGGAGGGCCCCAGCGGGTCGGGGTCTGCCGGGCGCGGGCGGGCGGGCGGGCGGGCGGGCGGGCGGCCCGGGGCGGGGCGGGGCGGGGCCGGCGTCTTGGGTTGCCATGGTTGCGGCCCGGGCCCGCGCCGGGTGGCCCGCTGGGCTGGCGGTTCCGGGAAGCCCGGGAGGGAGAGGGTCCCCGGGGCGGCGGCGCCGGCCCCGCACCCGCGGGCCCGCTGAGGCTGCGGTTGGCGGCGTGCACGCGCGGGCCGCGAGCTCGGGCAGCCCGGCGCGCGTCCCCTGCGGCCTGCCGGGCCTTGGGCGGGGACGGGTCTGGTCCGGGCCGGAGGCTTCCTGCAGGCCCGGTGGCGCCAGGGCACAGGTGGCTCCGGGGCGGGGCGCGGGGAGCTGCGGGCGTCGGCCTGCACCGGGGCCTCGTTACTGCCCGGGCGCTCCCTCCCTGGAGCCGCCAGACCGAGCTCCCCGGGAGCCGGGCTCTTCTTCCCAGACGAGCCCAAGGGCGCGAGGAAGGCGGATCTGCCACGGCCGCGGCCCCCAGCCTTTGCGGCGCCTGGCCTGGCTTCGTGGGACACGGTGTTTCCAGGGACAGGGCTGGGGGTGGAGCTCGTGGGTTCGGTTCCGGTGCCATGCGGTGGCCCAGGGGTTGGGGACCGCAGTGCCACAGACGCTGGCCTCCAAAGGCAAATGTAAGTTGTCTGAATGATGTGAGGGGAGAGCGCACGGTGCAAGGCCTTAGAAAGGGAATGTGTGTTGAGGAAGTCTGCAGGGATGACACGGTGCCTGCCTGGCTCCGGCTGGGGCCTGGACAGGGCAGACCCCACCAGCTCTCCTGCCAGAAGGGACCTCCTCTCAGCGTCACCTTCGAGTCCCACAGTCTAGCCAGGCGGGTGGAGGGCGGAAGGAGGTTCAGGCGGGGTGGTGCAGGTTAGGAGGGTGCTGTCAGGCAAGGTGTGCCCTCATCCAGAGGCAGCGGCGAGGCAGGCCCGAGTCCTGTCCCTGCTGTTCAGAGCAAGCACGAGCTTGGCTCTGCAGGAGAGACTGGTGGGCTAGAGGTCGGGCCTTAGTGATTGGGGTGGGCGGTGCTGAGGGGTGACAGTGGTCAGTGGTGGAGAAAGGAAAGGTCCTGACTGTGGCCTGTAGGCCACCACCCTCTCTCCATCTTGGTCAGTGGCCCTGCTGACCCCCAGGTTAACCCTGGAACCCCACCTAGTCTGTGCTTCTCCAAGGGGCGCCTGTGCCTACAGGCGGATGCAGCCTCTGGAGATGCTAAACTGACGGCATTGCCCCAAACTGTCAGTTTCACCTGCGGATTGGGGGCATTGTTATGTACCAAATACTGTATACAAGGTAGAATGTAGGTGTTGTAGAGATGCAACAGGAATTCAAACAGGGCCTGGGGTGGGTTGCCCTCCTTTGGGGCGGGTGGCCTTTCCCTGGGGTCCTAAGAGCATCTGGAGGCAGATGGTTGCATGGTGACACTCCCCTCACATGGAAGATGCCAGCATCGAGACCCCTGAGTGGACATCTCAAGCCCTTTGTTGTTAAAGGACTCCCGGCTGGAGCCGGCTAGGCGGGGCTGAGCCCTGGTCCTCCCCCAAGGCTGGCTGCGGGAGGGACAGCGGGGGTGGGCTTGGAGCTGGCAGCCACCTGCTGACTGCAGCAGGAAGGCAGGCGCCGTCAGGGGAGGCCAGGCTCAGCTGCCTCTCGGGGAGAAGCCCTGTCCACTGGGCACTCTGCCAGGGCAGGCCGTTCCCCGTGGCTCTGGGGAACCTTGCCGTCTGAAGGCGTATGCTCCTAAGGATGTGCTGAGGATAGGTGCCACCTTTGAGTCCTGGCTTTGAGAAGGGTACCTTGGGGGCACACAAGGGCAGTGCCATTGCATTCGGGGCTCACTTCATCTGGTTTCCTCCGTCACCTGCCGCCTGCATAGGGTTACACGGGAATCGGCAGAATCCCTGACCCGTGTTGGAGGATCAGGTGCAGAGGAGCTGCTGCAAGTTTAATGAGCTGGTGGCTGTGCTGCCTCGGAAGGCCCGGCTTCCCCCACTGCCAGCTCCCTGGCACTGCCTCCAGGGCCCCTGGGGTTCTTGTGAAGCCGGCTGTAGACTGCAGGTGGAGGAGGGGGCCAGTGTGGTTGGGAGTGGAGGAAAGTCCAGGTGCCACACTTGGGTGTCAGCGAAGCTACCATCTGGGTGGAAGAGGATCATGTCCGTCAGGGCCCTTTGGTATTGCAGCGGTGGGCGGGCCGGGCTGTGGGACTTGCCCACGTACAGAAGGGAAAGCTGCCTAGAAGGATGAAGAGAACGTGCCCAAGGTCACTTGGTCTTACCTGGTTCCGATCTCTGATGCAAGAGAGGTACCCCTTGTCCTGGCCAAAATCCAAGCCATGTTTTCAGAGTCAGAGGACTTCTTGTGTGGCCAGCCCTGTGAGTGGTGACAGGTGGCACTTACTGAGGACTGCGTAACCTTGCGAGACACTCTGTCTTTAATCCTAACCGCCCTCTGGGTGTTGTACATCTGGGGCCAGAGGGCCGGCTCCTCTGTGCCTTGGCATGGAGGGAGGGTGAGATGCCCTCCTGGCCTCCCGAGCTCCAAGAGCCACCTGCAGCCCAGCCAGCACCTTGCTGGGGGCCTGGGGCAAGTCGCCTCACCTTTCTGAGTCTTGTCCTTACCTGTGAGCAGTTATGTTGCCTCATCTGCCTCGGATGACAGGGGGACCTCTGGGTGCTGCGAGAGAACCGGGTGCTCAGCGTCCCAAGGGACGCTCCAGATTTCTCAAGCCACCTCCCTGGGCGGCCTTCCCCGCAGGCCTCCCCCTCCTCCCTGCTCATTCCCGCCCCTGTCTCTTGCTTTCAAGCTTGTGCGATCTCTGGCCTCTTCAACTGCGTCACTATCCACCCTCTGAACATCGCGGCTGGCGTGTGGATGATGTGAGTAGCGCGTGGCTGTCCTGCCTGCAGGGTCCGGGGCACTGGGTTTCCGGCCGAGGTGTGGGTCTTCTTCACGCTCCCGCCCTGTGTCCGTGTTTCCTCGCCAGGGGTCACGGCCAGGGAATGCCCCCCAGGCCTTTATTGGGTGCAGGGCTGGGGCCACACACGTTGCCTGAGTGTCCACTGAGTCGCATGTGTGCACACCAAGCCCACTGCAGTGGGGCCTTTGCCCTCTGGGAGCTCCCAGGGCTGTGGCGTGGGAGACTGGCCGCTGGGGCTGGCTGAGGGGCAGGGCCATCCTGCCCGGGGTTGGGCGAGCCAGCCAGAGGTGGACGGGAGGGGCAGGTCGGCACGGGAACCAGCGGCCAGCACACCCTCATGCGAGTCCCGTGCGCGCCTCCTGCGGGGGTGGCTCCGTCCCGCTGGAGGGAGGCGGGTGGGGCAGGCCGGTGCGGCTGTGGCCGAATGGGACCCCTTGAGGTGCACAGCAAACGTCTGCGCAGCAAGAATTTGCTAGTGTCCTCAGGCGGCGCAGAGGTGGACCAGACGCAGGTCCCACCCTTAGGGACCTCAGGCCAGTGGAGGGACTTGGGGGCTTGCTGCGGTAGGCCCCAAGGCCTGTGCTAGCCGGAGGCACTGGGCCAGGCTTCAGGGGTGGAGTCCGAGACTGGCCGAGTCCTAGGGGAAGGCCGGCCGGCACGGAGCCAGAGCGGCGTTTGGAGGCCTGGCCCTCCTGCTTGGGGCTCGGGCGGGCTCTTGGGCAGCCTGAGCTCTGTTCTGGTTGTTAAACGGGGAAAGACAGCACCTGCCCCCAGGCTTGGGGGCAGATGGAAGGGCCTGGTGCATTTGACCAGCTCAGTGTCAGGTAACTGTTATCCACCAGTAGGAAACAGACTGGCGCAGACGCCTTCAGTCACCGGCAGCTGTCCCCAGCCCAACACGGGGTCCCGGCAGAGGGCCTGCTGGGCTCCTTCCTCCCCAGTTCGGGCGGTCAGCCCCCAGCGACTGGACTGGCTGGCCCCAGCTCTCTGCCTCTCCTGGGGGGTAGCCTTCCAGCGCCGGCGGTGACAGCACTGATTGCCAGCAGAGCTGCTGCCGCAGAAGAGGCTAACAGGAAGCGCAGACCCAGGCTCTGCCCTCTGGGAGTGTTCAGCTGGGCTGGGGACACGCCCGGCCCGTGGGAGTGCCTTCCGCAGAGGCTCTTGGAGGGGGGAAGCAGGCGCCCTGGAGCTGGGGTGACAGGAGGGGCCGGGGAAGGAGGGCGGCACTCCTGGTGGCACTGGGGGCCGCCCTCACCGTCCCAGGATTGTCAGTGGCTGCTGTCTCTCGCCCTCGCCCCTCCAGCATGAACGCCTTTGTCCTGCTGCTGTGCGAGGCGCCCTTCTGCTGCCAGTTCGTGGAGTTTGCAAACATGGTGGCGGAGAAGGCGGACCGGCTGCGCGCCTGGCAGAAGGCTGTCTTCTACTGCGGGTGAGGGGCTGCCGGCCGGGCCCTGCGAGGACGCGGTTCCCCAAAACCCTGCTGACCACACGGCCCGGAGGGCAGAAGAGGGTGTTGGGGAGGGTGGGCAGGGAGCAGGTGCATTCATTTCAGAGGAATTTGGTGATGGCTGCTAGAAAAGGTGAGCCGGCAGTTCTGCACCTGGTAGGAATTTAGCTCTGGCAACACTGCAGTCACGTGAGTGCAAAGGTATGTGGGCGTGAACTGCAGCATCACATGCTACATGGAAACACGGGAAACCTCTGGAATTTGGGCCTGACAATTGGGAATTGTTATGGTAGGAACATTATGGCAGGGCCATGTGACATGCTTCCGTGCAGCCTTTCCAAAGCGTGTGGTCGATCTAGATATCCTGGCATGAAGGGAAAAAATAAGCGGCAGAGTAGAAAACATTGTGTCCTAAATATGCTTTTAAACAATTGTCCTGTTTCTAACAACAAAATCAATATGTAGTACTTCACATGTGAGTCGTAACGTTGAACCAATTTCAGGATAAGTTTAATACATGGGGCCGGCGCCGTGGCTCACACCTGTAATCCCAGCACTCTGGGAGGCTGAGGTGGGAGGATCACTTGAGCTCAGGAGTTCAAGACCAGCCTGAGCAAGAGTGAGACCCCATCTCTACCAAAAAAAAAAAAAAAAAAAAAAGAAGAAGAAAAATCTTAGCTGTGCATGGTGGTGCACACCTGTAGTCCCAGCTACTCGGGAGCTGAGGCAGAAGGATCGCTTGAGCCCAGGAGTCTGAGGTTGCTGTGAGCTAGGCTGACGCCACGGCACTCTAGCTGGGGCAACAGAGTGAGACTCTTATGGCCAAAAAAAAAAAATTTTTTAATACATAGAAGATCCTAGAACATGCCTGGTGCAAAGGAGGCTGGCAGCAGCAGCAGCAGTATTTGTTATTTTCTATATTATTTGTAGAAATAAATACAGACCAAAGCTCTCTTTGCCTTTGTGGAGACCCAATAGTTTTGACAGCAAGAGCACAGATGCCTGCTGAGTTCTGATGGTGTCCCTGGTATTTGAGTCACGGAGGAATACAGAGTCACAGAGTACTGATCTGTGTGCATCCCTGTATCCTTCGGGTTTTTAAAAGACCATTTTAAAAATGCCACAGAAGTACATATTCATTAACAATAATTTGGAAGATCGAAAAATGTTACTCAGAGCCCCATGCCTGTTGACCTGCTGATGTGTGCCCGTCCTGTCTCGAGGAGGTTTTTAAAGCCTGTTTTTCACAGTTAAAGCCATTGTAAATAAGTTTGTGTCCTGCTATTTTTCACTTAGTATAATGAAACATCACCTTTACTGACAGGAACATGTATTCAGTGGCTATATCATGGGTTTCTTAATTTCTTCCCCATGGTGTAAGACGATCTGTGATGAACTTCCATCAGCTAAAACTTTTTCTGTTTGTGATTTCCTTAGGATTTATTTCCAGGTATGGAATTATTAGGTCAAAGATTATATTGTGATCATTAGAAAGATTTCAGCATGTGTGACTAAATTACTTTCCAAAGAGGTCACTTGCATTTCTCCCCCGCCCCCCACCTACTGCTGTGGACCGTGTTTACATTTGTATTTATTTATTTGTTAGCTAAGAGGTAAAATATTTTCCCATATGCTCTAATGGCATTTTTTTATTTGAAAAATTTTTGGTTTTCTTTTTAACCTCTTAGAATCTTAGTGTTCTACTTAGCAAGAGATATGTGTTTTCTGTATTAAAGATGTTATAATCCTTTGTTATATTTGCTGCAAATATTTTTCCAGTCTGTTGTTTGCCTTTTTTTTTTTTTTTTTTTTTTAAGAGATGGTGTCTAGCTCTGTCGCCCAGGCTGGAATACCATGGGGCGATTCTCCTGCCTCAGCCTCCTGAGTAGCTGTGACAATAGGTGCGTGCCACCACGCCTGGCTAGTTTTTCTTATTTTTTGCAGAGACGGGGTCTCTCCATGTTGCCCAGTCTGATCTTGAGCTCCTGGGCTCAAGCGATCCTCCTGCCTCAGCCTCCAAAAATGCTGGGGTTACAGGCATGAGCCAACCACGCCTGGCCTGCCTTTAATTTTGTGTTGTCCGGTTTTTCCTCCTATGGTCTCTCTCCTTCTTTGTAATTTCTATTATTCTTTTATTATTTAAAAAAATATATATATTTTTGAGACGTGGTCTTGCTCTGTTTCCTGGCCTAGAGTGCAGTGGCACAATCACAGCTCACAGCATCCTCCAACTCAAGGATCCTCCCGCCTCCGCCTCCCAAAGTGTTGGGATTACAGGCGTGAGCCACCACGTCCGGCCTTGACCTTTTTTTTTTTAACTACAGAAAAATGGCATGACCACAGGTCCCATGAGAATGGGAATCCAGGCTGAAAGCAGTTGGCTGAGAGTCCACCCTCCTGCACAGGCAGCCCCCTCCAGGGGAGTGATGGGACGGAGTTCTGGTCTCCATGTCACCGGGACTTTCCGGGCCCAGTTAGCCCGGGAATTGCCGCTGGCCTGGAAATCCCAGCCCCGTGGTGCTTAGGCCCCCAGGGGATCCCACCGCCAGGCGGCGCCAGAGGGCAGCGAGGCGGACGGGCGCAGCGCCCAGCCCGAGCTGCCCAGCCGCCGTGGCTGGGCCGACTAACGGGGCCCGTGCTGGCCGAGGCGTGGCGGCGTGCTGTGCTGGTCAGAGCCTTCCCCTGGCGCTCGTGGGGCTCTGGGCAGCGTGTTCAGTGGTCGGCGAGCCTTCCCTCGGCCTTCGACCCCCTTCACGGAGCGAGGGGCTGAGCCTCGGAGAAGTGAAGTGACCTGCGCCTGGCCGGTGAGGGACGGGGCAGGACACCAGCTTCTCCCGCCACAGCCTCTCTCTGGGCCACCAAGGGTGAAGAGTGGGGGTGTTCGACCATCTCATGACTGTCTAGCCCTTTGGGGATCACAGGCCTTTTCAAAAATCTGATGAAAGCTTCGGATCCCGTTCCCAGACAACGTGCAGAATTTTGCAGACACGTTCAGGGGTGTTTGAGAACTCTGTGACGCCTGGCCGTGAACCTGTGTCCCGGTCGATTTCGGGGATCCTTCCTGCCCCCTGCTGTCTGGGAGGGTCTGGGGACTCGGGGAAGCCCGGCAGGACAGTGGCGCCGTGGCGGGGGCGCCCCCGTGATGTCTGCTCCTCCCCCAGGATGGCCGTGGTTCCCGTCGTCATCAGCCTCACCCTGACCACGCTGCTGGGCAACGCCATCGCCTTTGCCACAGGGGTGCTGTACGGACTCTCCGCTCTGGGCAAGAAGTGCGTGTGCGGGTCCCAGCCCGGCCAGGGCTGCCCTCACTGACCCCCCAAGTCTCGGGGCCCCAGGGTGGCCCCTTTTGTCCAGTGGTGGAAACAGGCACAGAGGGTGGCAGAGACTCTCATCGGTCTCTCCGGGATGTTCAGCTCTAGGTCAGGAAGGCGAGAGGACCCCCAAGACCTCTGGGTGGCCAGGTCTTGCCCCGTCGAGGCCCGTAGCCCGGATAGCAAATGCGCGGCTTGCGAGAACCCCTTCCTGCCCCCTCTCCTGCACGGCCCAGATGGAGGCCGATGCCTGCTCAGCCTGGCGTCCCAGGCAGCCCATGCTACTCTCAGGCGACGAGGCAGCCCTCTGCCACCCGGCAGTGGTCTCTGGGGAAATCTGAATGCCTGTGGGCCACGTCTGGGGCACAGGCCGGGCGCTGGGCAGGGGCTGGGATGCCTGTGCGCCCTGTGACGCCGCCCCGCTGTCTCCCCAGGGGCGATGCCATCTCCTATGCCAGGATCCAGCAGCAGAGGCAGCAGGCGGATGAGGAGAAGCTGGCGGAGACCCTGGAGGGGGAGCTGTGATGGGCGGGCCCCCTCCCCCACGTGCTCCTCTGGCTTCATGCGAGATACCCAGATGAGGCCTGGACGTCGACCCTGAGGACAGTCTGGCGCAGGCACCCTCTGCCCCGTCCCCCGTCCCCCACTCTGCGCTGGGCCCGGCTGCAGGACTGCAGGCCGGACAGAGCCCACGGCAGCTCTGCACGGGCACTGGCTCCACTCCCCACCGGGCGGCTCTGTGGACCTCGCACTGTGGGCAGCGCTGCTGCTGGGCTGCCCGGGCCTGGGGCAGCTCCCCCACGTCCAGCCGGGGCCCGTCTCTGGGTCCTTTGTCTGGGCGCTGGGCAGAGGGGGCTGCCCCAGCCCTCCAGCAGGCGGAGGCCCTGGAGCCCGGGACGGCAGGGGCGTGTCCTGAACAGCCTCCCACCACTGCCCAGGGCTACGGCCCCCGCTGCCTCTCCGTCTTCTCTGGGACCCCACGGCACTCCCAGGATACACCTGTGTACCCCGAACAGCAGCCTCGGCAGTGACGGGACAGCTGGGTGGGGTGCTCCCTGCCGCGTTCCCTGGAATCTTGGACACCAGCCACCCAGGACACCCTGCTGCCCCACCTCCCATGGGCCTGGCTCGAGCCACTAGGTTTTGCCCCTCCCCCCGGCCCTGGTGCTAAGGAAGTGGGGAGAGAGGGCCCTCCCTGGCGCCTACGAGGGGCCCCTACCGTTCTGGCGTGATCTGGCCACATCAGCAGTGGCCCAAGCCCCCACCTCAGGTACTCCTGTCGGCCTGCCCCCAAGCCCTTCCCGCAGGGAACTTCTGTCTTTTTGGAGCAGGGCAGAGGCCAGAGTCACCTGCCACAGTGAGAGCTGTCCCCAGTGCCCTCATGCCAGGCCACAGGGAGCAAGGCCCATGCAGGGAGAGGTGGTGCCCGGAAGTGGATCCCATCCTCCCTCCGCCCTGCGCCCTTGCCCCGCAGGCTCCTCTGGTTGCTGGCTGGGCCTCGGAGTGGCTGGTGTGGAGGACACTTGCTCTGGGCCCAGCCCCAGCCCTCCCCGGGCCCCGGGCTCCCGGAGCTCAGGACTGAGCCTTGCTGTGGAGACACCAGCCCCGTCGCTGTGCCAGGGCCGTTCCCAGGACCCGTCGTCGTGCCCGGCAGTGTTGGGGCAGGAGCACAGGCTCCCAGGCTGGGAGGGGGCGCTCAGGCCCTGCTCACGACCTCCCTGGGGACTCATCCGTGGGCTCCTGCATCACTAGCAGCCCTCCGGGGATCTGGCCAGGCGAGCCCCAAGGTGGCAGGGCCATGGTGGCCGGCTCGGTGGGACATGTGCCTTCAGGGTTCCTCAGGCCACTGCTGGGTTCAAAGGGCTGTGTGTGTGTGTGTGTGTCTTCTCCTGAGTGTGCAGTGCTGAGACCTGTGTGTGTGTGTGTGTCTCCGAGTGTGCAGTGCACAAGACCCGTCTACCTCCTGGGGGACAAGGCCCCGCCTGCCCCCTCTTGCCCAGGTTGGGGCTCTGGGTCCCTCTGGCTCCTGCCTGAGGAGCATCACTGGCAGTAGGAGGAGGGGTTGGCTGTGTGTCAGGAAGGTCACACCTGTGCCCTGTGGGGAAGCTGGGTGGGTGCTGGGCAGGCTGTGGGGTTGGATGCAGAGGTGGACAGGCCCTTGGTCACAGGCCAGAGTGGGTAGGTCACTTGCCCGAGGTTCCCAGTGAGTCCAGAGCTATGTGGTCCTGGAGCCCATCTCCCAGAAGCGCCATCGGCGGGGTGCCGCCTTGCCCGGAATGTCTGTCCTTGTGGCTGAGGGCTCTGCCCCTGCCTGAGGTTCTGCCCTGCGCCGCGGAGCCCCCTGTGCCCCTCACTGTTCGGCCTGCGTCTTGAGCAATAAAGCGAGGCTGGAGTCGGGCTTGCTCCCTGTTGTCTGCCTTGGGGGCCCACATGTGGACTGGTAGGGATGTCCCCAGCCCAGCTGAGCAGGGGCCGCAGGCCCAGGAAATAAGCACAGGTGCTGCCCTGAGCCTGCTCAGCATCTGGGGTAAGGAGAGTGACGTGCCCAAGGCCACTCAGCTGGGCAGGGCTGGAGCGTTAAGGGCCAAGCCCAGCCGAGCCGGGCCAGGCCCGCCTCACGCCACCTACCTCTTTCCCTCCCTTTGCTGCACTGTGGCTGAGGCAGCAGAGGGGCCCCGCTGCCTGGCTGCTGGTGAGGGGCTCCCTGTCCTGCATAGACCCCACTCCCTCCTCTCTGGGGCTGCAGGCCTGGCTCCTTTATTTGTATAAATAGGGTGAACACAGTTTGTAGATCGGAGACCCCCGTTCCCAGAGGCTGGCTGGGCAGGTGGCAGTGGCCGCATTGGGTCCTGTGCCTGGCTCTGAGAAGTCCAGATGTCTCCTGGGGTGACCGCAGACTCCTGTGGGGGCAGTGCCCCTTTTTCCTCCCGTAGGTGAGGAGAGGTGGCCGTGTGATGGGAATGGGACGTGTGCCTGTCACGTTGCTGCCTCCAGCCCTGCTCTGTCCTCACCACGGCCTCGTGTGCGGAGTGTCCTTCTCGCACGACTAAGGGACGGGCCCCAGGCTGTGCAGCAGGGCATGGGTGGGGCCGTGTGCTCTCTGGTGGCCCGTGGCTGTCTCCTCTCCCTGCAGGTCTTGGCTGAAGTGCTGGGACGCGCCGCCGTGGGCCACCCGGGCTGGGGCTGGGGCTGGGGCTGGGCAGCGCGCTGCCTGGCTAGAGCGGGGAGCCACGCCCCGGTGCGCCCCGGGCCGCCCTCGGCTGGTCCTCCCGTGTTCAGCTGGTCCTCCCGTGTTCTGACGGCAGCAGGGATTATGCTGCCTCCTGGTCCTAAGCTGCCGGTTTGCGGCCAACGCAGAGGCCTGGCTGCCCAGTGGTTCGGCACCCCAGGCGGGGGTGCGGGCCTAGCGCAGGAAGGACCTCCTCCCGGTGCGGAAAAAGGATTCTATCTGCTCCAGGGACCGGCCCTTGGTCTCGGGCACGCAGCAGCCCGTGAACACCAAGTTCACCAAGCAGATGGCCGCGAAGAAGAAGAAAGGCACCTGGAGACCAAAGGCGCTCTGGGGGGAGACGGGGTGCTGGGTCACACAGGGGAAGCCCCAGGGACGTCCCACCCCAGGATGAGCTCGTGGGCCCTGCTGGCATCGGGTGGATGTGTGGGGGCTTCACCTGGTCCTCGCCCTGCCCAGAGACCCCCCAGGGCTCCCAGTGCCTCCAGGACAAAGCCCGAATGTTTCGGCATGGCCTCTGGGGCCTTGACTTTCGTCTGGGGCTGGCTTAGGACTCCCCGCCTGCCTGGCAGCAGGGCCGCGGCCCCAGCTCGGGCACTGCCTCTGCCCTGGTGCTCAGCACTCCAGCCTGAGGGGCTGCCAGCGTGGACTGGCCGGGCGTGCTGTTCTGGGCCACGGGCGGGCTTAGCACTCTGGACAATGCCCCGCCCCCACCTGGCCTGCCCTGACCACTGAGCGGACCAGGCCGGGTGCTGGCCTGAGTGGCCCGATCGGTTCTGCCTCGTGGGAACCTCTAGCTGGAACTCAGGGCCTGGCTGGTCTCAGGCCTGTTGGTTTAAGCCAGGCTGTGTGTAGGGGGTGGGGGAGTGTGCCCGTGTGCCCCAGGGCGTGCCACTGCCACCAGTGCCCGGGACTGCCAGGGAGATGGAGCACGTGGGTGTGGCCCTGGGTGTGGCTCTCTGGGCTCCCAGCGGGGGCTGGGCTGTGTCCTGCCTGGCCTGCGCGACGACCTGACTTCTCAGAACTATTCCCCAGGCTCCTTCCTGTTTCTTATAATAAGGGCCTTTGCTGGGTTGTCACTTGACTGCCTTTGGCCTTGGCGTTGAGGGGTGTGTGCTCATCACACCCTGCGAGGGACCGATGGCCCAATGGACAAGTCCTCAGCACAGCTCCTGGCCCGCGCAGGGGAGCTGACTGGCCGCAGAGGGCCTCAGGGTCCCCAGGGCTGAGACTCACCACCACCAGCAGGAAGGACTTGGTGAGGACGAAGGCGGTGAGCCAGCTGACCAGCACGCAGAGCCCCGAGGCCACGCCCCGGGCGCGCAGGGGCAGGATCTCAGACATGAGCAGCCAGGTGATGGGCCCCCAGCCCATGGCGTAGCCTGCCGGGGAGGGCAGGGGCAGGCTCAGGCCCCTCTCCAGCCACCCCGTGCACGTCACCCACACCCCGGACCGTGGGGGTCGCCCACACCTACCCATGATGAAGAGCATGGTGGCCAGGAGGGGCACCAGGGTGAGGTAGCTGGAGGGTGTGGCCAGGGGCTGCTCTGGGCCCCCTAGTGGCGCGTTCTCAAGGCCCATGGTGCCGTTGGGGGGCAGTGACCTTGGACCAAAGTGGACGTACAGCCCCAGCGTCAGGTTGGCGGCGAACATGACGGCTGCTGTGGACAGACGGGCGGCCCTCGTGGGGCCAGGGCCCTGTGAGCTGGCTGCTGCTCTGGGAGCCCCTGTCTGGTGGCGCCATGCAGCTGACCACGCAGCAGCTGAGGAGCGAGGGGGTGCTGGGGCAGGGGTGCTCACCTGAGACGAAGAGCAGGACCTTGCGGCCAGCGAGGTCCATGGTGAGGGCAGCGATCAGCACAGATAGGAGCCGCACGGCCCCCACGATGGCGGCGTCATCCTGCGGGGGCTGCAGGGAGCGGGGCCACCGGGCTGAGACACCCCGCTGGCTGCTTCTGTCCTCCCCACGCCCCACCCTGTCCCCAGGGCGCTGCAGGGTGCTCAGGCCCACAGCCCTGCGCTCGTAGCTCCTCTGGGGCATCGGGCTGCGAGCACCCACCATGTGCCGGCACCTTCCTGGCACACCTGCCCTGGTCCTCGGGGCCTCCCGGGCAGGGGCACATCTGTGCCCACCACTGTGCCCAGCTGGCACAGAACCCAGGTGAGTCAGCGACTTGTCGAACTGTGCTGTTACTATCTTCAAATCTCATCTGGCTCGGAGCTCAGCACAGCCCAGTGGAGCCCGGCTGCTATCTCTGTCTTGCAGAGAAGAGAGCGGAAGTGACTTCTCGTCAAGGGCAGAGGCCACAGGGGCTCTGAACCTGGGGTGCACCGTCGCAAGGGTCCACATCTCTATAACCTGGTTTCCTTTGTGGTCCTATGTATTCTCTTTCTGTTTTTTTTTTTTTTTTTTTTGAGACAGAGTCTCACTCTGTCACCCGGGCTAGAGTGCCGTGGCATCAGCCTAGCTCACAGCAACCTCAAACTCCCAGGCTCAAGCAATCCTGCCTCAGCCTCCCGAGTAGCTGGGACTACAGGCATGCGCCACCATGCCTGGCTAAATTTTTATATATATATTTTTAGTTGGCCAATTAGTTTCTTTCTATTTTTAGTAGCAACAGGGTCCCACTCTTGCTCAGGCTGGTTTGGAACTCTGGACCTTGAGCGATCCTCCCGCCTCTGCCTTCCAGAATGCTAGGATGACAGGCGTGAGCCACCACACCCGGCTTGTATTTTCTTTTAAAACATTTAAACGTGACTTAAAAACATTCTGAGAGCAGGTGCATGGCACAGACTGCAGATCTGCTGTCTCCCTGGCACCTGGCACCGGGCAGGTGCTCATGGGGGTCCGGGGTGCCCCGAGGTTCCCAGTCCCTGGAGCTAGCGCGAGCGCTGCGGCGTGCGCGGGCGTGCTCACCAGCAGGACGGCGGTGCTGTCGAAGATGGGCTGCAGGTAGACCAGGATGGGCGTGATGCCCGTCAGCTGCTGCAGGAGCCGCATCAGCAGGGCGATGAGGACGGGCCGGTACATGTGGGGGTCCCGGGCCTCGGCCCACGACACTCGGCTGCTCTGGAAACGCGAGGCCGCTGCTGGGGTGGCTCTGCCATCCTCGCTGGCAGGTGCCACCCTGCCCTGGAGTGCCCGGGGCTGGGCGAGAGGCCCCTCCCTCCCTCCTCCAGGAAAGAACCGGCCCCCTAGGCAGCCAGGCTCCGGGGACAGGCTGCCCACCCCCGGCCCCAGGCTCTTGGACTGGCGGGAACCATCACCCTTGTTTTCCAGGCAGAGCAGCCGAGGCTCAGGAAGGCCTCGTGACGGGCCAGGGCCACGCGGAGCTGGGCGCTGCGGCGGGTCTGTCGGCCTGGGCGCCCTGCCCCTCCCGCACCTGTCTCCGGATGTTGTCCTGGATCTGCTCGAACTCCCACTGGACGTCGGCGTCAGCCCCGCGCAGCCAGGCCAGCGCCTGCAGCGCCTCCTCGTCCTTGCCGCGAGAGAGCAGGAAGCGCGGCGAGTTGGGCATGACGCTGAGCAGCAGGATCATGGTGAGCACCGGGGCCTCTCCCGCCACAGCCAGCCAGCGCCAGGGCAGCAGGAGGCCTGGGGGAGGAGGGGCCGGGTCTAGGCCAGGCAGGGCCCCTCCCTCTGCAGCCCTGAGCAACCTCTTTTGTCCTTCGAGGTCTAGCCCAGCGACTACCCCTACAGGAAGCCTACTCGGATTGCCCCAGGCCTGCGTTACCTGGGGGGCGGGGAGGGGTGTGTGTGCAGGGATTGCCCAGTCCCTGGCACACAGTGGGAGGTCCCTGGAGGGTCTCAAGGGTCATGGCAGGGTGGGGGGCATAGGCCGAGCAGGCAAGGCCCTGGACCCTGACCCCCAAAGCCCGACCCCACCTCCACCAGAGGAGCCACTCTCTGATCTCTGTTCTGTGCGGACTTGCATCCGAGATCGTTTGTCCGGAGCATTCTCATAAGTCCTCACCGCCCAGTTAGGGATGGGCCTGTCACTACGGAGGGGCAGGCAACTGCCTGTAGGACACGGTGGGTGGCTGGGGCGGGAAGCCAGGGCCCCAGCCCGGTCTGCTCTGGGGCTGGTTTGTTCCCTTCCACCTGCATCTGCTCAGGGCCCCGCCGCCGCACACCGCACCAGAGGTACAGAGTGATACTTGCCAAGGGCATAGAGGGACAGGGATCCGAACACCGCCATGAGCTGGGGCGTGGCCCCCAGGGCCCCACGGACGCCTGGGGGAGCAATCTCAGACACGTAGACCTGCAAGACACCCGCCCCCAGGCCTTGGTGGGAATGCAGGATCCTGGGCCTGGCTGAGGCGGGGGGTGGGCCCTGTGAACCGCGGCTCGTGGGGCTTCTGGTGGTGTTCTGTCCTGATCATGACTCGCTGCGTGACCTCGGGCAGCCCGCCTGACCTCCCTCTGGCCTCAATTTCCCTAACCATAAAGTGAGCAGAAGTGCTCAGCTCTGAGATGGTAGCACGGGGCTGAGCAGGCGAGTCGGGTCCTCCCAGGGATGGCTGTCCCCGCCCTGGCCGGGCCAGCAGACTGGGCACGTGCAGAGCATTGGATAAGATGGGAAGGCCCTGGCGGGGGTGTGGCAGGGGCAGGGGCTTCCCCTTTCCTACCTATTGCTCAATGAGCGTTTTCTCTAATTGAGCAATGCATCAGCCCATGGCCAGGAAACGGAGTAGAAAGTTTGGAAAGTCCAGAGTGGGGGCAGCTGGGGACGTGGGGCAATTTCCCCAACAGCAGGTGTCCGGGTAAGGGTGAGCCGAGGCTCCCAGGGCCGCTGCGGGGAAGGCAGAGGTTCTCGGGACAGAGCACGGGGCCGGGAGGCCCTGGCCACACGGAGGCTCAGCACCTGCGCCGGGGCCGTGGGGCCTGGCTGGGCAGTCCTGGCCTTACCGGGATGCAGGCAGCTGTGAGCCCCCCGGCGAAGCCCGTCAGCATCCTCCCCAGCAGCAGCATCCAGAGGCCATGGGCTCCCGCCATGAGCGCGTAGCCGGCCGCCGAGGGCACGGCCGAGAACATGATGCTGAGCTTTCGGCCCAGGAGGTCGTTGAGCACCATGGCACTGAGGCCCCCAGCCGCGGCTCCCAAGGTGAACACGGACTGCAGGGACAAGGGGGTGCTCAGACACGTCTCCCCCGATAGGCACCCCATCTCTCATTAGCGCCCAGAGACAGTTTCTTTCTCCGCTGGCCCCAGAAGCCTGTCCAGGACTCAGGCCGACAGTGGTGGCGAGCCTCCTGTCTCCTGAAGCATAAAAGCAGTGTCTGGACAACGGTCTGTCAGGGGCGTCACAACGGGAAGTCCCGCTCTAGGAAGGAGGTGGCACCCCGTGTCCACAGTGGTTCTGTCCAGCTTGATGTTTAAGTGTCTGCTAATTTCTTTTTTTTTTTTTTTTGAGACAGAGTCTCGCTTTGTTGCCCAGGCTAGAGTGAGTGCCGTGGCGTCAGCCTAGCTCACAGCAACCTCAAACTCCTGAGCTCAAGCAATCCTGCTGCCCCAGCCCGAGTAGCTGGGACTACAGGCATGCGCCACCATGCCCGGCTAATTTATATATATATATATATTTTAGTTGGCCAATTAATTTCTTTCTGTTTTTATAGTAGAGACGGGGTCTCGCTCAGGCTGGTTTCGAACTCCTGACCTCGAGCAGTCCTCTCGCCTTGGCCTCCCAGAGTGCTAGGATTACAGGTGTGAGCCACTGCGCCCGGCCTAAGTGTCTACTAATTTAACACAGAAGAATTCTGGGACTTGAAGGCCCTGGGACTTTAAGATTCGAAGAATGAAGTGACCAGGACCCAGTCTGGACTCTGCTACTAACTAGCAGTGGGATTTGGGCACATTGCGCAGCCTGTCTGAGCCTCAGTTTCCTCGGCTGTGTTATGGGGAGGGTGATAGCTCCTACCTCGTGGGGGTGGGCCCCGGGAGTCCCTGGCTCCCGCGTAGTGCCCGGCACCCGCCTGGCGCGTACTAAGTGCTCAGTAAAGCTTGGGTCCTGTCTTAGCTACTACACTTGAATTCTAAATTTGAGTTTGAAATTTTAGAATCTGGGCCTCTTGGGGTCTTCCTCTCCGTTAGCCCAGAGTCTGTCCTGGGACAGTCCTCTGCCCAGCAGCACCTGACACCCTGCCCCCATCCATCCAGGGGGGTGTCTGCACCACTGTGGCAGCCTGGCTACGGGCACGGGGCCTGGTAAGGACCTTGAAGGGCAGACTCCGCCCCAGGTGTTTCTTCCCACGCCTTCTCCCTTGGCTTTCACTTCCTCATCAACGCAATCTGGCCTCACCCCACGCCCCGGGCAGCCTGGGGTGGGTGGGGGAAGGGGTGCCAGGGCCCTGAAGGGGTGCCAGGGGGCGTCCCAGAGCAGAGCTTTTGGGAGGTCCCTAGCTGGGGACAGAGGTCAGTGGGTCCCAGCTCCCCGGGCCCCCTCGGGCTCAGAGCGTGGTCCTTACCCCAAACCAGGATGCCTGGCTTTTGGTGAGATGCAGGTCTGGATCCAGGGAGTGCTCCAGGGCTGGGATGACGGGGGACGTGTAGACCAGGGCATACCCAAAGCTGAAATTGCCCAGCACGGCGGCGAAGGTGGCCAGGAACACCCTTTTGTTCTGCAGGGCCCTGGTGAGGATGGCGGACAAAAGGACCAGGGTCTTTGAGTCCCTCCAGTGACTGCTGCCTTTCCTGGCCCAGTGGCCACCCACCTTCGCGGGCAGCACTGGGGCCAGGGCCATTCACGCTGGTGCTCCTCCCGCCCCCATCCCGGCCTGAGCACCAGCCACCGGGGAGATTCCCAGGGCGTTAGCCCACGGCTGTGGCCGAGGCACTGCTGCTGCAGCCCTTTTCTCCAGAAGAGGCAGCTTGGGTTCTGCCTCCCACTCGGCTGCCGGCTGCCGAAGGCTTGCTGTGTGACCTCAAGCAAGCCCCTCACCCTCTCTGGGCCTCAGTCTCCTAGTCTGTGCCAGGTGGGGGATAGGCCCTGTACTCCCTTGGGTGGTCCCTTCCCTAAAGGGAATCAGCCCCTTAAATAGGACTAGAGTGTCTGGGGCAGGAGGGACCTTGGTGGCCACTCACCGAAGGTCAGAGGAGACCCAGGGCAGGAGCTAGCCGCCCGCTGGAGGGGACCGGGGCCCTCCCGGCCCCCACCCGCAGCCCCCAAGCCCAGCGACTCTCACCCGACCCGCGCCCCCTCCCCGGGCGACGGGGGCGGCTTCTCGGGGAAGGTGTCATAGTCCAGGCCCTCGGCTCCCAGCAGGGGCTCCTGCATGGCCGGCCGTGCGGCGGGCGAGGAGCAGGCGCAGGCGGCGGCGCGGAGCATCCGCCCAGCCTGCAGCTGGGCCCGGGCGGCGGAGCCCCGCCCCTCGGCCGCGATTGGCTGCGGGGCGGCCCTGCAGAGCCGCGCCCGCCAATGGGGCGGCCGCTCGCCGCGCCCCTGCTCGGATGCGGCGCCCCGGGCGCGGCCGCGCTCTGCGGAGGGGCCGGCGGGGCGGAGGCCTGGCGGGCGGCGCGCCCGCGGTGACCCCTCGGGGCGGGAGGAAGCGCCTCGCCCTGGCCCCGCGCCGCCTACTCCGCCGCCCCGCCGCCCCGCGCCCCGGCCCTGCCCCGCGCCCCTCGGGCCGTGGGTGGGGGCGCCCGGTGCGGGGCGGCCGGCGGGGCGCGGTGCGGGGCGCGGTGCGGGGCGGGCGGGGCGCGGTGCGGGGCGGCCGGTGCGGGGCGCGGTGCAGGGCGGGCGGGGCGCGGTGCGGGGCGGCTGGTGCGGGGCGACTGGTGCGGGGCGGGCGGGGCGCGGTGCGGGGCGCGGGGCGGGGCGGCCGGTGCGGGGCGCGGTGCGGGGCGGGCGGGGCGCTCACGGCGGGACGCGCACCCCCCACCCGCTCCCTCTCGCTTCTGACTGTGGACGAAACCCGGGCTTGTCGCAAATCGTCCAGGTACTAGGATGAAATTAAAATATAGGGGAAACAGAAACTGAGCGTTCCCAGGACCTCGTCCTCAACACAATCCGCAGTGGTCCCCGTTTCCCCCCTGGGGCTTCTCAGGAAGAGGCTGAGTCGCCCTGTTCCGCGGGAGGGACGTGCCCCCGTGTTATCAGGCTGGTCCTTTGTTGTTGAATATGTGGGCTGTTTCCAAATCTGAGATATTAAAGTAGTGAGGCATTTTTATAAAATTATATCCCCTTTCATTTTAGTTGAAACTGCGCCCCTAGTAGAGCAGTGGAGGCAACGGAGATGGGCAGCCGCGTCCGTCCCGGTCAGCCGAACGCGGGCAGCAGTTCGTCTCTTTCCTTCCTTTCCCCGGGCTGGCTGCACTTGCTGGTCTCGCACATCCTGTGCGACCAGCTTACCTGACAGTTTAGCGTTTTCCTACCCTAGAGGGCACGGACTCTGGACTCTGGCACACCCAGTAGATGGTGACAGTGGTGCACAGGCCTCGTAACCATGTCGTAAAACAGGTAGGACAAACCTTAAACGCACAGCTCCGTGAGTCGCCCTTCGTGGGCACCCTGTACTCACTGCCCAGACCCCGAAACAGGTTTCCATCACGCAGGCAGTCCTGGACGCCCCTCCCCGGCCTGCCCCTCTCCTCCCCCGCACAGGTCTCACTACTCTGATTTCTGCTTTTGTGGGTTGGGTTTCCTTCTCTTTTTTTTTTTTTTTTTTTGAGACAGAGTCTCACCACATTGCCCAGGCTAGAGTGCCGTGGCGTCAGCCTCGCTCACAGCAACCTCAAACTCCTGGGCTCAAGCAATCCTCCTGCCTCAGCCTCCCGAGTAGCTGGGACTACAGGCATTTACCACCAGGCCTGGCTAATATTTTCTATATATATTTAGTTGGCCAATTAATTTCTTTCTAGTTATAGTAGAGATGGGGTCTCGCTCTTGCTCAGGCTGGTTTTGAACTCCTGACCTTGAGCGATCCGCCCGCCTCAGCCTCCCAGAGTGCTAGGGTTACAGGAGTGAGCCACCTCGCCCGGCCAGGTTTCCTTCTCTAGAACTTCATATAATGGAACCATACTCTTTTATTTCTGGCTTTTTATTTATTTATTTATTTTTTTTTTTTTTGAGACAGAGTCTCACTTTATTGCCCAGGCTAGAGTAAGTGCCATGGCGTCAGCCTAGCTCACAGCAACCTCAAACTCCTGGACTCAAGCAATCCTGCTGCCTCAGCCTCCCAAGTAGCTGGGACTACAGGCATGCGCCACCATGCCCGGCTAATTTTTTCTATATATATTAGTTGGCCAATTAATTTCTTTCTATTTATAGTAGAGATGGGGTCTCGC
>VSMD01006016.1:0-15010 GCA_008750895.1 Mirza zaza
TCCTGCCCGCGGGCGGAATGCGGTTGCCCGGAGTTGTTTCCAAGGCCGCAGGGCCGGGCAGGGCACGGTGAGAGTGGAGCCCTCGCACCAGGCTGGCGTTCTCAGCTCTTCCCGCCTCTCCGTGGGGGGACGAGTGGGTGTCGCAAGGGGACCAGAAGCCCGCTTGCCCGGCCACAGGCCGGCCGGCTCTCGATCCCCAACCCCCACGGAGCAGGAATTCCTCCCCCGCAGCCAGGGTGACTTCTGAACGGCAACTGGGGTTCTGGGGAACCTCCCAGGCGCTGGTGTCTGCACGGGACAGCTCTGCTTACGCCGGTCGTTCATTCCCCAGGGACACGTTTATATTTTTACATTGTGCCACGGGGGGGTAGGAGCGTCAGGAAGACAAGGGGACCTGGTCCTGGAGGGTGACCTTGGCGAGTTCAAGGGCATGGCCCTGGCCTGGCACACCCCGCGTGGGGAGCAGGGGTGCACCTGTCTGCTCCTGCCGTAGTCCACAGCAGTTTGTCTCCTCCTCCCACACGGAATGGTGCCGAATCCACCTGCCCTGCCCTGCCCGCAAGGTGCTGCGTGGCAGGCCATGTCGGTTCCGATGCTTTCAGCTGCCTGTGACAGAGCGCCCTACTTGGACAGGCAGTTCCAGAGTCACTTGCCACTGGGAGAGGGAGAGCTGGAGATTTGCACTTAATCTGTCCTGGACTCTGCCTGTGCATCCTTTCCAATGGCACATATTAGTCTGTGTCCTTTTGCTGCAGTAAAACATCACTGTGAGGACGGCAGCTTTGCTGAGCTCTGTGAGTCCTAATGAACCACTGAACCTGAGGGTGGCCTTGGGGACCCCGTACACAACAGGTGTCAGTGTCTGCTCAGAGGGATGCTGCAGGCTCCTCCAGGCCCTCTGCAGGGGTTTTCCCAGGAGTCTCATCACTACCCTTCAAGTCTGACTCCTGACCCTGCTCCGACAGGCTAGGCGACTTGCCCATGCTCACACAGCTTGGGACTGGAGCCCTGTCTGTCTGTCTGACCCCGAGTGCCTTCTTGTGTCTTTCCCTTGACTCTGGGGAAAGATTTCGGCCCATAACCACTTCTTGGGAGACGATTCCACTTTTCAACCCGTCGCTGTTGGTGGAGCTGCTGCTGACTCCCAGCCACCCCTCCCCACCGCCCGCCCACGGGGGTGCCACGTCTGTCCCCCCATGACCGACCACACCTGCTCTCTCTCGGTGGTGCTCTGGCTGCTGGGGCATCAGGGCTCTGCAGCCAGGCTCAGGGACACGTCGCTGTGTGCGTGCTTCAGCCCAAGGGACTGGCCGCCAGGGGCCGGCCCTCCCTTGCCCTTCCCAGGTGGGCTGGGTGGGAGTGGAGGGCTGTTTGAGGGGCGCTTTGCCCAGGCCCAGCCCGTGACACCTCGCCTGGCTCGGTTCTCACTCCCATCTGTGCCCGGCCCCAACACGCCACCCGCCCTGCCCTGCGGGAGTGCTCTGAGCACCCCATGCCTCCTGCCTTGGTCCTGAGGCTCCCTGCGCTGGGCCTGCCGTCACCCTGCCTGCAAGTCTCCCTGCTCAGGAGGCAACGCCTGCCCCCCAGGTGGCGTCTGGCCCTCCCTCCCCACTGCCGGCCCCTCCCTCCCAGGAGCACCCCACTCACTGACTGCCTGACCACATGGGGCTGTGACGGCCTGAGCTCCTCGTGGGCAGGACCTGGCCTGACTCCTGTCTGTGCCCCCTGCCTGGGGCCTGGCACGTGGAGGCTCTGGGGATGTTTGCAGCCGCACAAGTGAACACCGGACCGTCCTTCTCCACCTGGGGACCCTCTTCGTCCTTCCAGACCCAAGCTTCTTCCTGTGCTGGAGGATTCTGGTTGCCCTTGGCAACGTGTCTGTGATCTGAACAACCACACCTGCCTTGGCAGGAGGGGGTTTAGGGAGAGGGGTCCCCTCTGCTCTAGGCTTCTGGTCTGATCAGGTGTGCAAACAAGAGGTCCGACTTCGACCCATCTTGCCTATAAAAACACATTCTAAATTACCAATGCATTTGAATCAAGAAATTTCACACTGAAATCAGGATCTCGGGATTCTCCTGAAAACGAAAAAAATCAGAGGAGCTGGCAACAGTGGCCCTGTGTTGCCAATGCCCCGGCAGGGCGGGGAGGGGGTGGGCGTCCCCTGCTGTTGGCCGCCCCCTTCAGGAGGGGCCCCCACCAGGCCAGCCGCGCTCACACTGCTCCCTGCCTGGCCGCTGTGGGCTTGGAGCTTGCAGCCTCGCACCAGAGTCTCGCAGGTCGGGAGAAAGTGTCCAGGCCCAGGGCGGCCACTGCAGGGCCAGCGGTCCGGGGACGCAGGAGTCCCAAGAAGCTCACAGTTTTGCTGTGTGGCCTGAGGCATGGTGAGCCTCAGTTTCCCTGTTTGCACAGTCTTTAGTGTGTGTGAAGTACGGGGCCTCATGATCCCCAATGTCCTGCAGAGGTGCCCTGGGGGTCCTTTAGTGTCTCGGCCACTTCCCGCCCACTCTCACTGCCTCTCCCCGCAGAAGGCAGGGTCAGGCTGGCCCCGATCCGTGGTCACTTGGGGCTCACAGCGGCCCGTGCGGCAGCAGAGGCAGCAGCCTGTCCTGGCGCCGCCTCCTTGGCGTGTCCTGGCGTGTCTTGTCTCTGCTCCACGTGTTGCTTGCCTGCCGCAGTGGCCCGCCCTCGGGGGCAGGTGTCAGGCGTGTCCCTGCGTGGGCTAACGTGATGCCTGGCACCCGGGAGGCCCGGGGGTGTTCGCCGAGTGGCCGGGCAGGAGCCGGGCTGCAGGCCGCCAGGTCTGGCATCTGGGGCGGGGCTCCGCGGCTGCTCTGCAGGCTGCACAGCTCCAGCCGGGCTGGGTTGCGAGTGGGTCGTGACCCGTCTCGGAGTCGGGGAGTCTACACTCTTCTGCTCAGGGGCCCTGGACTGCACAGAACCAGATGCTGCTGTCCCTTGGCTTGGGCGAGCCCCTCCCCTCTCTGGGCTCCCCCATGCGGAGGGGCCAAGCAGCCCCTTTAAGCCTCTGTTATGGGCTGAACTGTGTCCCCGACCCCCCAAATTCCTATGTTGATGTCCTGGCCCCAGGTGCCCCAGACATGGCTATATTTGCAGATGGGGTCTTGACACAGGGAATTAGGGTCACATGAGGTCCTACGGGTGGGCCGTGCTCCATGTGGCTGGTGCTCTCATAGGAAGAGATTAGGACACAGACGCACATGGAGGGAAGACCACGGGAAGAGAAGACGCTGTCCACGGGCCCAAGAGAGAGGCCTCGGAAGGATCAACCCAGCCTGCACCGTGAGCTTGGACTTCTATTGTCTGCGCTGGCCTCCCCAGGCCCGCAGGGCCCTCCCACGGGCAGCGCATGCCAGGCTGCTCCTGGGGGACCTGGTCTTGAAGAGTGAGCAACCCCCAGGGGACCCCAGTTAAGGCCCAGCCTGCAGCTCCGTGCCAAGGCAGCCTCAGAAGGGCGGGAGAGCTTGCAGCAAGCTCACCATCCGTGCAGTCACTGGGGCTCAGGGCTCACTGGCCAGTGCATGGGGTGGGGGCCTGGGAGTCTCCGCTTTTAACCAGCCCCCTTGGAGTTCCGCCAACCGCAGGTGGGCTGGGCCTGCAGCGTGGGGCTTGACTGCTGGGCTTGGGGTTTACCTTCCGCTGCAGCAGCCGGTGGGCCTGCAGCTTCAGACTCCTCGGGGGTTCCTGGCTCCTCCTGCAGCTCTGGTTTCTTGAGCATCAAGGCCTTCTTGGTCTTGAGAATCTGATTTTCCTGCCACCATTTAAGCATCTTCATTCTAAGGCAAGGAGCCTTGTAGTGAATGCTGTGCTCAGCCTGACCCCTCACCGGCTCCCGGAAGGAGCCTGGGCTAGAGCCAGAAGACCGGGCTCCCTCCGCCTGCTGGTTCTGTGACCAGCACCCCTGCCCTGCCCCCATGAAATGGCATTTGAATCTGTGCTCTCTTGGCTTGGACTCCCTCCGCATGCAGCCTCTTTCCCGGCCTCCTGGCCTCCAGTCTGCCCCCCACCAGGCCCCAGAACCGGCCCTGCCCCTCCCCTGCTCACAGCCCTCCCATGGCTCCCCAGTGCCCAGGACAGAGTCCCAGTCCCTCAGTCTGGTGGCCCTTCATGACTGTGCCCTTCCTTTTGTAACCATGTAATGTCTAAAAATATACACTTTTTCTTTTGGACAGATCCTTTTGGGCACTTTTTTCTCCTAATATTTCCGGCACATTCCTGCATGTCAGTGCACGAAATGGCGCCTTGGTCCTTTTGACAGCCGTGCAGTGCTGCTGTGTGGACACACCAGGGACATACAACCGGGGCCCTTCCTCCCCCGCTCTGCTTCTGCAGGGCCTGCCCTTCTGCCCTACGCCCCTCAGAGCAGCCAGAGGGAGCTTTAAAGACCTGGCCACGTTCCTCCCCGGAGGGTGAGACTCTCCTTGCTTCTTCCTGCCTTGAGAGAATAAGATCCGAACCCCCATTTCCTGTCTGAAAACCTTCCCTCCACAAAAATGCCCCCAAATGCTGATGGCAGCATCACCCAGCAGATATGGGCTGGGATATGAGGGAGCACAGGATGGAATCAAGGGTGCACACATGGGGTAGGGGTGGGATGTGAGGGAGCACAGGATGGAATCGGGGGTGCACACACGGGGTAGGGCTGGGATGTGAGGGAGCACAGGATGGAATCAGGGTGCACGCACGGGGTGGGGGCTGGCTGCTCTTTGCTGGGTCGAGGGAGAAGAGGGCTGTTTCCTCGTCATAATAACCAGGGGTTTGGTACATGGTCCAGTGACAAGAGACGACAAGGCTTTGGGTCCACACCAGGTGGGGAGTTGGATCTGACACCCCCATATCAAGGGACACTAGAAAAAACAATATCATCATTGGCTAAGAGAATGACAAGGAAGCGTATCTATTTATGCCTGGGCTCTGGATTGAAAAGAATTTTTGGTTTTGTTGAGACACAGTCTTGCTCTGTTGCCTGGGCTAGAATGCCGTGGTGTCAGCCTAGCTCACAGCAACCTCAACCTCCTGAGTTCAAGCAATCCTCCTGCCTCAGCCTCCCAGAGTGCTAGGATTATAGGTGTGAGCCGCCGTGCCCAGCAAATTTTTTTTCTTTTTAGAATTTGAGGCCACGGGCATCCCTTTACAGAGACTTGGGTCAGAGAGCCCCAGGTGAGCAAGGAAGGCAAACCTGTCCGGGTGGGCAAGTCACACAAAACCCGTTTGGGAAGGCCCCACCCACCACACCGCCCACATAAGGCTCACAGGCAGAGTCCCACTGAAGAGGAACTCGTCCCAAGGTAACAAAGCACATGAGGAAATAACCTTCCAGGATTGAGGACAAAACCCAGATTTGTCACCAGCGCCATCGAGGCTTCGCCCGGTCCGGGCCCTCGCCCTGAGCTCCAGCCACGTCGGCCCCACTGGGCTCTTGGACTCTCCAAACCTCTGCCCCCTGGGAGCCTGGGAGCTTCGGTTCTCTCTGTCTGGCCACTCCGCTCCCACTCTGTGTGCTCCTTCGGGTCTCAGAGCAGACACCTAAAGCCTGCCCCCCACGCCCCGCCCTCCCTCCCAACTCCTCGCTCTCCTCTGGGCACTTCCTGACATTGCCGCTGCATCTTCCTGCGCCTGTCCCCCAGGGCCTGGTCCACGCTACCAAGACCATCTAATAATGCAATTCTTTTGAAAATGTTTGAAAAGGCAATACATTAAACATACATCAATAAACACATGACTCGATTAAAGTGATACAGGTTGAGTGTCCCTTATCTGAAATGCTTGGGACCAGAAGCGTTTTGGATTGTAGAATATTTTATATTATACTTACCAGCTGGGCATCCCAAATCCCAAAATGCAAAATCCAAAATGTTCCAATGAGCATTTTCTTAGAGCGTCGTGTCAGCGCTCAAAGACGTTTGGATTTTGAAACATTTTGGATGTCAGATTTTCAGGTTTGGGATGCTCGACCTGTAAGAGGAACAGCCATGACTGGGTTCATTCACACGCGGGCAAAAACAACTGTGTTAGGACAGCCACTTGGGACCAACAGCAACCGTAAATGACCCTCGAGTGTAGGACATATCTCAGTTTCAGAGGTGACAGAATGTGAAATAGCTTGCACACTAGAATTGATAAAATTCCATAGAGCAGGCGTCCTCAAACTACGGTCCGAGGGCCACATGTGGGTGGTTTTTCCCGTTTGTTTTTTTTACTTTAAGATATGTGCAGTGGGCATAGGAATTTGTTCATAGTTTTTTTTTTTTTCAACTGTAGTCCGGCCCTCCAACAGTCTCAGGGACAGTGAACTGGCTCCCTGTTTAAAAAAGTTTGAGGACCCCTGCCATAGAGCATGTCCTGACAGTAGAATGGGAGTTGGGAGAAGGGAAAATAGAGTTAAACTGATTCGAGATCTTTCTATTATCTGGAAGGAGGATAGAGGTTTTAATTAATTTGGACTTTGATAACCGAAGTACACATGTTGTCATTTCTGGGTAATCAGTAAAAACATATAAAGAAAATATTTAATCACCTAATTTTTAACTAATAGAAAGGAAAAACAATGGATTATAAAAATACCCAATCAATCCAAAAGAAGGCAAGAGAAGAGAAATAAAAAAACATAAGAAACAAACTATATGGCATATTCAAATCCAGATGCAATAGTAATTATATTAAGTAAATCCAATGAAAAGATTACCAGACTGAAAAAAGTCAAATTATATGCTGTTTATAAAACATATATCTGAATCTTAAGGTCTCAGATTGAAAGCAGATGTGATAAGAAAAAAAAAATCTAGCAGAGCTATACTAATACCTGAAAAAATGGACTATGAAAAAGAAAAACTGTGTCTGATATCAGGAAGATATACACATTTTTAAACAGACTTAAAGCTAATGACATACCTCAAGATATGTAAAGCAAAAACTGACAGAATTTCAAGAAGAAACAGACAAATCCACAATCATTGTGGGATATTTTAAAACACATTCTCCTATCATTAGAGCAAGGAAGCAAATAAATCAGTGTAAATAGAGAGTTAAACAGCATGATTCACAAATTCAATTTAAAGAATATATGTGTGTGTGTGTATATATGTATACACACACACACATATTTACTTCATTCAACAAGTGTAGAATACATATTCTTTTCAAGCCCACATGAAATATTAAAACTAAGCAAAAAGTATGCCACAAATAATATAAAGATTTGAAATCATGCGTAGCATATTTTCTGACCTTCTTGGATTTAAGCTAGAAATAAGAAAAAGAGGACTATTGGACAATATTGATCTGCCTTTTAGAAAACCTCATGGGTCAAAAATCACAATGAAAATTTGAAATATTATTTAGCCAAATGATAATAAAATGACTTATATTAAAATTTGTGAGACGCAGCTAAAGTCATGCTTAGAGGGAAGTTCATAGCCTTAAACACAAATATTGGAAAAGAAGAATGGCAGAAAGTTAATGATATAAGAGTCCATTTGAAAAAGGCAGACAAAGCAAAATAAAGTGGAAGAAAGTATGAGAAAGGAAATGACATTGATAAATGTAGCAGGCGTTGGGAAGGGCTTGCCGAAGAATCTGAACTTGGATACTCACACAAGGAGGACGAGGAAGAAGAGCAACAGTGCGACTGCAATGGCTCCGTACACGACGCCCTGGAGCAGGCCTTTCCTGAACACACTTGAAGCGGATTTCTCATCTGGAATCAGGGCAGGGAGAGTGGCTTTTCTCCGGAAACTCTAAAGTCCGGGCTACAGCTCTACTCTTTCCCCTGGCCGTGCCGGCCTCATCCCATCACTAGGCCCTGCATGCTCGCCTGGTATCAGGAAGATCCTGGAAGTATGGACTCCATATCGGTTCTTCCCCTCACAGCGAAGTCTCATGACCATTTCTGGCTCCCCGAGGAGGCTGATGGTGCTGTTGGCCCATGGGGCACGCGTGATGGAGGTCACCCGGCGGACGTTGTCCATGCTGTTCACATCCACGAGGGCACTGCCCACCCACCACTGCACGGAGGGCGTGGGGACCCCCTGGAAGGAGCAGCTGCACTGCAGCGTCGGCTCCAAAGAGCAAGAGGAGTGAAGCAGCCTGGCAGGTGCTGAGGGAGGGAGGGTCGGGAGTCAGCAAGGCATCCTGACCTCCTTCCCCACCTCCTCCGAGACCCAGCCTTCTCCTCATTTGCTGTTCACAGGGAGCTTCAGGAAGCCTTTCTGGAAGTCCAGAGGGGACTCCGAGCAGGTCTCCTCCTCTGCCTTTGACCCTGGGTCAGCTCTTACCCCTGGCCTCTCAGCCCCAGAGGTCGGGGAGGACATGGCTGCTCCCCAGCCTTCTTCCCGCCCTGACCCAGGCCTCTGTCTTGGGCCCATCATTTCTCCCCTGCTCCCACCAGCACTCACAGTCCACTTGGCGCTTGACCATGCTGCCTCTGGTGACGTCAGCTAGGGAGAAGTTCAAGCGACATCTGAGGGTGGTGCCTCGGGCTTCAGGCTTTGGGGTGAGGTGCGGCGCTGAGGAAGGGGAGTTGCTGGGGACACCTGCGGTGGAGGACATGGCGGCCCTTTTCGGGAGAGGAAGGGGCTTTGGTTTCTCTGCAGGTACCTTTGACAGTACAGTTCAAGGTCACAGGCTTCCCAGCTGCAAGAATCTCTGGGATGCGGAGCTCGGGATCTTGAGTCAGGTCTACAGGAGAGAGGAGGAGCTGGGGACAAGGAGCGCTCACGGACACTTCCCTGCTGCACCGTGTTTCCAGGTTGCAAAGCGCCTCCCCACCCATTAGCTCCTTTGGAAACCCCCACCTTCCCAATAATCTATGGCGCCTGGGATTGGTATTGTTGGGTGTTTTTTTCTTTTTTTTTTTACAAAGATTTATATTTATTGAACACTGGTGATACAGTGGAAAATCGGAAATCGTCTTTTTGATTAGTAAGTTGCATTCTAATGAATCTTGGTCCAAGGTTCTTGCCCCTACTCTACAGTATTGACTGGCTGCGACAGTTATTTAGGCCTGTCACTGTATTTCCCTGTGTGGAAGGGGCACACCCCATGGACCAGGTGAGCAAACCAAAGGGGCTTACTTAAGGTGGTGGAGCATGAACCTGAGCTCTGGTCAGGCTCGGGGGCCTGGGCTCTCCCCCAGGTCAGTGGGGAAGCCACGGAAATCACGGAAAGGCTTTGAACCACGAGGCACAGGCTTGGGTGCTCCGAAGGTCTCCATGGGTCTGCACTGAGGAGGAGGCAACGGTCCAGGAGAAAGATGACGAAGGCTGGGCTGGAACCTTAGCTACGGGGGGGTGGAGAGAAGGCCATGTGTGCTTAGGAGGGTAGTTGAGAAATGAACGTTTCTGTGGCTGACGGCAGCAACTCCAAACTCCCCCACCTCGCACTCGAAGCCCTCCATGATTTTTCCCCCCGCTTTCTCTTTCTCCCCTGCCCCCTGGCCCCCCACCCCTGTCACTCTTCCCATGGCAAAGAGAGAAAGGTACCATTTCTACAGACACTCCCCACATCCTACCTCTGAATGACTCAGGCCACCCGCTTATCATGGCGTCCTTCTGCACGTCTGTCCTCCGCCACATCCAAACCCTCCCTCCTTCCAAGTCCAGGTCAAGGGTCACCTTCTCCTGGAAGTCCCTTCCTGGGCCTCCACAACCAGAAGGGAGCCTCCTCCCTCAGACTGGCTTCCACACCCCGTCTGTCCATCTCTTCTAGGACAGCGTCCCAGGTGGACCCTGAGAGCTGCCTGCCTGATGTCCACCCTCCCCTTCCTCCTTAGTATTTCAGATTTGTTCAGGCGATCAAGTCCCAAGTTTGGGGAAAAAAAATATCTGTATGTCCTTTACATCTAGGGGTGGCCACGTGGCACAGTTCTGGACGGTGAGCAAAGTAGAATAAAATTCTATCAAGTTATTATCAGCAAATAAAGGGCTATTCAGCCTCCCTGCCCTTTTCTTGCCATCATAATTGAGCTCTGAAGGCTTTTTTGCTTTTTGCATATAACAATACTAGCTAACAGAATTCCAGGGCCTGGTTTATAAAAAAGTAAGTTTTCATAATAAAGTACATGAGTCTCGGAAAGAGTGGAAGCAAATGTTTCCTTCCCCTGAAGCAATAAATCAAAAGATATTGTTCTTTGTCATCAAATGGTTCAAGGAATCTGCTTTGATACTATACAAAACTAAGAATCTTTGTGAGCACATCGTTTATGTTCTGCTCTGCAATGTAGTTTTCTATGAATGTTCATGATGATTGCTGACTTGTTCTCGTCTTTGTTAATACAAAGCTGCCCTTGGGAGAACAATTTAAACAAAGCAGACTTATGAGACCCCAAAGATGTTAGAAATTGTTCCCTGTCTTATGAAAACGATCTCCAAAACAAAATTCTGATGGGTTGTCTTACTAGTTGATTTTTTGCTCTGGTAATAACAAGATTGTCTCTGACACCTCTGTTTTCCTAAGTTCTACCCCTGTCTGCAGGACTGCACTCTTCTCTTCTTCCTCATGAACAATGCAAAAATGAAACCTTTGAGTTTGCTAGATTTATTATTAAGCAAATATGTTGAGAGACTTGTGTACTTAAAATACCAAATATAAGAGGCTATTGGCGAGAGAGTTTGGGGAGTTCTGCTTTTCTGATACTGGCAACACCACTGCTTTCTCCTTCCTCCCTGGAAGTCGGATGTGATTATGGAGGTGGAGCAGCCACCTGGCGATCATGAGGTAACCATACTGATGAAAGCCAGAGGTTTGGGGGCGTTGCTGAGAGCAGCATAGGGAGCCTGGCTCCCAGCGCCTTGGGGAGCTGCTACCACAGCACAGCCCACTGCCATGTTCCTCTGCATGTGGCTGTCACACAAGTTGGGGAACTGATGGAATGTCTTTCTGGGAAATCTATTCAGGAGTGAACTCCTTCAGGGAAGGCCCTACATCGAATAGACTTTTGTGTCCTCCACAGTGCTGAGAAGGGTCCTTGTCGGATAAATATTCACTGGGGGTGGGCGGGTGGGACGAACAAGCACAATTTTTTCCTGGTTTGTGAAAAGGATTCACTTGGAATTGGGTCGTCTGAGTTGGAGCCTCAGCTGTTCTCTGTGCCCGGCACGGCTTTCAGGCTCACCCAGGGGACACTCCCAGCCATGCTGTCCCTTGCTGGTGCCACTGGGGAGGAAATCATGAGTACTTCCCTAGCTTCCCTTGCAGTGAGGGTGGCCATGTGACACAGTTCTGATCCATGCATCGCAAATCAAAGTCTGCTGGGGCTCTGAAAAGATTTTTAAAACTCATCCTTATGGAGGTGCAGTTTATGTCTAATAAAAGGCATCCGTTTTACGGGTGCAGTTCCACACATGTTGACAAATGAATGCACATATTTAATCACCATCTCAGCCAAGATACAGAACACTTCTACCAACCTCTATTTCTGTTGCTAGCATATAGAAATCCAGTTGGTATCTTGACCCTTCTGAACTTACCAATTCTAGTAGCTTTTTTGCAGATTCTTTGGGATTTTCTATGTAGAAAATCATGTTATCTGTGAATAAGGACAGTTTTGTTTCTTCTTTTACAGTCTGTATGCCATTTTTTCTTTTTCTTGCATTACCACACTGACGAAGACCTCCTGTGCAATGCTGAATATAAGGGTGCCTGTATACATCCTTGCCTCATTTCTGGTCTTAGATGGGAACAATTAGTCTTTCATCATTAAGCATGACATTAGTTGTAGCTCTTTCATAGATACTATAGTTCCAAAAACTGAATCATCTCCAGCTCTGGGTCTATTGACTTATCTCTGGACAATGGGTGTTTTTTTTTTCTTTTTATCTCAAATTTTGATTAAATGACAGATATTAGGTGAAGAAAAAGAGTGAAGACTGAGGTAAATAGTATTTGTGCTCAGAAAAAGGCACACCTCTTCTTTGATTGAACCCCCTTATGGTGGGAGGTTGAGTTAATCTAACCAGTAGATGAACAAGGTATGAATTTTGTTGTTGAGTTAGTTATTTTCACCGTATCATAGACTTAAATTCCTCCAGGAGGGATGCTTCTATTTTGTTTTTAGTGTGGTGCCGGGGGAGCTGAAGGGTTTAACTTTTATATTCATGCTCCACCTTCCACTTGTAGCAATCCCTGTGTACCTGGCCCGGCAGGGGCTCCGTTCATGCTCTGGTCCTTCCGCCAGCAATAGGCTGCTGTCGCCAGGCTTGTGGTGGGCAAGGAGGGGCTCCTTTCTGCTGGTTAAGCCTCAGACTTAGGAAGGCATCGATGTCTGCCCCGCAGAGGCTGGGCTTTCTTGGCATTCTTACCCCTCCTCTGCCTTCTATCTCTGGGGTTCTTGGGCAGGGGAGCGTTTCTGGCCATTCCTCAGGACCAGCGGGTCTTTGCATAGGCCCTGGGTGTGGAAATGTTGCCCGTCCCTCCCACAAAGGCAGACGGATTTTGCTTCTGCTCCTCCTGAGCAGCTGTGGATCTCCGCTTAGACCCTGGCAGCAAGAGGGTTTCCTGCCCTGTACCCAGAGGTGTAAGCTTCTGTTTCTTTTGAAAGGAAGGTCGAGGAAGGAGCTAGGCTTTCATGCACGCCACCATGGGGGGAGGAGGGGCTGCTTTCCCCAGCCCCCAGCCTGGCCCTCAGGCTTTCCTGTGATCACCTGGTGAGGCCAGTGGAAAGAGCCTGTCAGCGTGGACAACTTTGCATCCAGGACTCTCAGTTATTCTAAAATTGTCCTGCTGGGTCATAGTCAGTCTTTTTGTTTTTGTTTTTATTTTTATTTTTTTGAGACAGAGTCTCACTTTGTTGCCCAGGCTAGAGTGAGTGCCGTGGCGTCAGCCTAGCTCACAGCAACCTCAAACTCCTGGGCTCAAGCCATCCTCCCGCCTCCATCGTACCCCACTTCTGTGCTCCCTGCACTCCCACTATCAAAATCCTTCCTTTTTCTTCTGCTCCTCCTCCTCCTCTCCCTCTCCCTCCTCCTCCTCTCCCTCTCCCTCCTCCTCCTCCTCCTCCTCCTCCTCCTCCTCCTCATCCTCCTCCTCCTCATCCTCCTCCAATTTTCAACCTCATAAAGAAGGCTGGGAAGAGCTCTGGGCTGGTGTCAGCTGGGGCTTTGCTGGCAACTCCCTGGGTGACTCTGGGCACGTCCTGTCCCCTCCCTGGTTCCCCCTCGTTCTCCCCATCTGTAAAATGGATGAGTTTTGCTGCAGAACATCTAACGGTCCTTTAGACTCTAAAAGTCTAATCTCTTCCTAGTCTAACCTTCCACCGCAGGTCTTGGTGCAACCAGGGGTTGTTGTTACCAAGTAAAAGGGCTCGCTGGCTCAAGGCAACCTCTTTTCCCGTCCCCTAAAAGGTTGGGGCCTCTTTGAAATGTACCTCCCGGTTTCGCTTTCAGAGGAGTCCAGCCTGGGCCTTCCTCGGCATGATTTCCTTGAAAACCAAACATTCTCCTGAATTTCTGCCAGGTGTACCAGGTGACCGTCGGGCTGATTTACTGTTATAGAAACTGGCGAACCCACTTTGCAGAGAGACGAGTTGACTGATGTAACGACTCAGGGTGAGCCGGGCAGACAGACCGACGCAGGAATAGCGGTGCCAGTGCGGTGGCGCTGGGGCCCGCCGTCCTCACCTCGCGGCCGACGGTTTGTGGCGCCCCGCGGGCCTGCGCGCCAGCCGGTCCCGCAACCGCCGCTGCGGGCGCCCCGGGCTCTAAGCCCGGGCCGGGAGGTTGGGAGAATCGTTTTCCTTGAGTAGGTGGTTCTAGACCCTGCCAGCCCTCTGACACCGAGCGATTCGCCGTTAAGGGACTTTCCTCAGTCAACCTAGCGCCGTGGGCGCTCGACTGCGGGGCCGCCGGACGTCACTGTGCACCCCCTCATTCCCGTCCTGCACCCCAGGCCGCTGTCACCAGCAAAGCAAGCCGCACCTGGGAGCCCCAGGTCTCCATTCCCGCCAGACCCATGTCTGAACTACCCCCAACCCTGTCCCCATCCCCTCTCCCATCCCTCTCCTCGGCCTCACCCGCCTGGCCTTTCCAAGATCTACCGCCGCCACCCCTCCCCCGCCCCGTGTCCGCCTGTCGCCTGTCCCTCCTGGAGGACTGGTTGCTTTAGAGAAGCAAACGCCAAACCTATTACAGAGGCTTCTATCCTCAACTCAAAACCTTTGCTGCACACGATTCTCATAGATAAAGCCACACCAAATGAGTCCACTTTTCAAAATCACAAAGCATAAGCAGAAATAACCCTCTGCCAGTGAGGGCAAACTTCTCACCAGACCCCTGAGCCCTGCAAGTTCTGGCCCCGCAGGAGCTGGTCCTCACTCAGCTCCAGCCACCACCCCTTCCAGCCACCGCCCGCTCCGGCTCTTGAACCCCCCAAACCTCTCCCAAGTCAGAGCCTGGAATGTGCTTTTCTGGCTTTCTGGCCAGCTCCTCGTAGTCCTGTAGCTCTCAACACAGTGTCGCTTGCTCCGAGAGCCCTTCTCTGATTCTGTAATCCACACTAGGTCCCTCTCCGGTGCTTTATCTCACATTCTGTCCTTTTTCTTCCTAGCACTCACCAACATTTTACACTATAAATCTGTGTGTGTTTCTTCCTTGTCTGCACGCCTGTGTAGACCACACTCCATGGAGGCAGGACAGCGTCTTGCCTGTTCCGCTGATTATCCAGCTCATGATGGGTGCTCGTATTTCTGTGAAATGCAAACTGCATGCAAGAGGCGCTTATCCTTGCAGGGGCTCATAGAAACGTCTACCCTGAGTACAAGACGGCCATCTCCCTGGTGCTGCGAGATCACAGTCTGCACTCGCTGGTGCTGCCCCAGAAACGACCCTCTGTCCACCCTCTGGAAACTACTGGCCCCTGGAGTGGGCAGGGAGGCTGTCGTCCATTCTGAGAGAACAAGACACAGCCATGGTCCAGTCTGACGTCAGAATCCTTTCTCATTCCCTGCATGCCTGCCTTTCAACCTGGCCAGGAAATACTGCAACACCCTCCTGATTAG